>JAGKTI010031605.1:0-12094 GCA_018397915.1 Birgus latro
ACCCAAATACATTGAGAAGCTTCTTGGAAAAATACAAAAATCTTTGATAATAATAAAAACGGGTTGTAGAGAGGCCACAGCAAAAGCTATCACTTGCGCCAAGAATAAAAAAATTCCCTGTCAAGGACCAAAATTAATATTGGAAGTATACAGGCCTGTAAGCGAACTGGAAGGCTTTTGGCTGGGGAAGGGGAAGCGGAAGGAGTTCTCCCTGAAAATGCTCGAAGTCGCCCTCATCTCCATATAATTACTACGAAAATATGCATAAGACACGAATATATTACTATATATATTAGATACTTATCTGTAGGTCATTTATATGTTTCTAGTTATTCAGGTTTGTATTCCCATGAAAATTTATATTGAATATTAAAATTAATATGTGTGAAAACAACTCTCATTCACTGAGGAGAATGTCTATTTAAAATGTGAGGATTACTATCTGTCTTGTCGATCTATTTGTCCATCTGTCATTCTGTGTCTATGTCGTTGGAAACAGTACGGAAAATTTGCGCCATACTTCATCAGCAGAAGTGAGAGCCTCTGTCGTGAGTCCCAGGCAATTACCGACTTACTTTATCCAGTCCAGCCAATTATAATCTACCTCTACATCCCGCTAGCCAGTCTATCATAACCCCGCTTTTATTGCCAGCCAGTACGTCACAGCGACACCCCCAACCACGCCCATCTCATTATTTGTGGATTCAAGTTTTGTACACTCCTTTTCAGTCTGGTACACTTTCTTTCACTGTTTTCTTTATTTTTCCCTGTATTTCTAAAACCGTTTTTTGTCGGGATGTTTTTGATACTGTTATTTTTTCCCTCTTCATTTCCCTTCCGTTTTCTTTCCATCTGTTCCTTTTCCATCTTTTTATCTTTCTTCCTCCTCTTCCTCCATTTTTCTTCTTTGTATGGTTTGACTTATAAAATGGAGTTAAATGGTCAAAACATTTGTGAAATTTATAGTGGAAAAATATACACAGGAAAGGTGTGTTTGATTCTCTCTAAGGAAAAAGACATGCTACTTAATGAAATTCCTGAATGTTTGAGTCAAATCGCTTGCGCTCGGGCCATCCATGCGTGGATACCTTTACCTGGTAATTAATGTGTGAAAACAAAACAAAACTGTTAAATAAATTCAGCCTGATACATTAAGAAGAATACCTCCTTAAAAGTATGTGGGTTTCGAAGAGCTTTAACCTCAATTCCTCTTAGAAGTACCAGAACACCATCAGAAGGATTAGCCCTGAAAAGCAGCTTTTACCTCGTATGCCTGTTCACAATTCATTGCGTCAGCGCAGGATCCATACTGCCCATATAACATTATGTTGAACGTCCCCTCACGGGAAAGAGGAAAAAAACTAAACAACGTCCCTAAATTAGACTGAATGCTTGAGCAACATCGTTGCTCCAGACACCAACACAAGAGTTCATATAAGTACACACAAATACAACCAACCAAAACCTCCAGCCACACAATATCCTTCATCATCCCCAACATACATTCATTTCTGAGAAACTTCCGTCCCTAATGATTCCTAAGTTCACCTAGGCAGACCTCGATGGACATCACCTTCCAATGCCTTAATACCAGTAAAGTATAACACAAACAATTCACAGTGCCCTCACTGTAATGCAGTACCCGCACTACAATACATTCACTGCATGCGTCTCACTACAAACACTTCTTGAACGTAACTTTAATCAGTCCTTTCGCATAACTCCAACAAAACTGGCCGATTTTCTCTAGTCAATCGGGTCTATGTCCACACAGTCCTGAAACCTCAACAATAACAACAGCAAGAGCAACAGAACTTTTTATTTTTTATATTTTGAGTAATGATTCTGCAATTCTCAGTACTATCTCTTCATGTTTAGTCTGAACAACTGTTGTGGTGATTTTCAATCATTTTTCTGGTGGCTGTTACGGTACTCTGGCCGGATAAGGCATCCTGCCCGCACTTTTATCTGAAGGTTTCTACACATGTTTATCTTTTCCAAAGTAATTATTTTCGCATCGCTAGACAGTCTGCCAATAGGCTAATAGATCTTCTGATATATACACCTAACTCTTGGTTTGCAGTCCTCCATTTCTGTTTTATTTGATTCTACCATTTTATCACGCCAGGATCAGCCATTTCCATCCGTTTCTATCTATTTCAACGTCTCTCTCGTGTTACTTGTAATTCTATGAAATTTCAGGTGTCTCAGTATAGAGACCTTCGGCACTGCCATTTCCAATACTTTAACCCTTTTTCAGTCAAATACTTATACGCCTCCTACGTGGCACCCATACGACATAGGCGGCAGTAATATGTCCTTATGCATACATGCCATCACATTTACGGACACCAAACTCTCCCTTTCCACTCTTCCTAATGTTCAGTGCTTTTGTTCCTTTCTCTCTTCCTACTACTTACTTCAGATCTTCTAGTTCAATACCCTGCTAAGTCCCACAACCGACATAACGATCAATTGGCTTACAAAAGGTCCCAGTCATTAGTTATTTCAGTTAATATATAACGGGTTCAGCATATTTTAATAATCAAGTGGTAGGAAATAAGCTTGTGATTATCTTCTCTCATTTATTTGTCCATAAAGCAACGAAAATATTCTTAATCATGACGTACCATGCTGCATCACACAATTTAAGCAAACAAGCGTTATGATGACACAAATTGCCCATATTACTGTAAGTACAAAAAAGAAAATGTACAGTTTACTATTGAGGAAAACTTGCTGTAGTAAAGCATATTTGCATGCTGACATTTTACATATTCCTTTACATATTTCCATTATGTACCATACTGTATTGTTTAAGAAAGTGTGTATACAGTATATGTGTCAATATTTTCAAATGACAATCAAGGATTTTTTTTTAATCATCATGCCGCAGTGTTCTAGGATATATTTTTTAATCAAAAATAATGTCATCGGAAATCTAAATAGTTTGGGGGGAAAACATTAATCAGATTCGACCACAGGTGGAGATTAAACTTTTGAATATACGCAGTATGATCGAGAAGTATCCGACCATATTTTTATTCTCATAAAGCAGCAGGAGCAAGGGGATGTGAGTTAGTGGAGTGTGACCTGAAATATTTGTGTACATGATCAGATAATTTCAGCACTGCCGCACGGCTGAGTAGCTGCCGAGCAGCATGTGTCTGAGGATGTATTCTTCATCCTCATAGCATTTTTTTCATGTCGTGATGACCGAGCGAATCAAGCAACGTCAATTTTTTTCAGGTGGCACGCAGTCTGAAACAATCAGGTAGATTCAACAGACTTTTGGCGACGATGCAATAGGTCAAAGAAGGTAAAGTAGGTTCGGAGCAAGGTGCAACACATACCGACATTTCTTTTTCGACTACCAGGGTGTTGTTCATTAAGAGTATGCAT
Source organism: Birgus latro (assembly GCA_018397915.1). NCBI lineage: Eukaryota > Metazoa > Arthropoda > Malacostraca > Decapoda > Coenobitidae > Birgus > Birgus latro. The sequence continues at coordinate 3,403 of JAGKTI010031605.1, forward strand.
TAGAAGGCCAAACAATCAGCAAATAGTACCATCTGGAAATTCCCCATCGCCTGTGGAATGCAGTGCGTCACAAGAGACGCGAGATGTAGGAGGCAGAAAACTGGCAGCTTCATGATAGCGCCCCAAGCCATTCCATTTCTTCTAAGTTTTTTGGCCAAACACAGGATCACAGAAGTCCGGCAGGCTCCCTACCCTCCTTACGTGGCTCCCTGCGACTTTTGCCTATTTCCTAAACAGAAAGTGCTGCTGAAGGGTTCGAGATTTGAAGACATTTGAGACGAAAACAAATGTGACAAAGATCTTGTTAATGATCCATAAAACTGAGTTTAAAATGTTTCCAGCAGTGGAAGAGCCACAAGGCTGAGTGTTTTGAGTCCCAAGGTTATCTCTGATGGGGATTAAAGTCTGATTTTTTTTCCCACCACCTAAGGTGAATACATTATCATCAGACTTCATATTTACATTATTCACAGATGTGTTATGCTATTTCTCTCTCGTGTATACCCTCTCTCTCTCTGAACTGCAGTTACACAACATAGTTTGGAAAGTAGTCCCAAAATAACTGCATCATACTGTTTTTCAAATCTTTACATTATGCGGTCTCCAGCTTCGTTGTTTTGTGTAGATGGTTCCTTCCTGCTTCCACCTCCTCAGCCACCTATACACTGTTGTGATGCTCATCCCACTTCCCTGAGCAATGGCACAGGCTGACACGCCATTCGTTTGCATCCATACAAACCATGCCCGCTCTGAGGCAGTTGTTCGACGGTAAGACTGAAGTCCCACTATGAATGAAGTGCACAGGATACACTATAAATCTCTCTCTCTCCCTCCCTCTCTCTCTCTGATAATTCAAAAATAAGTAATTCGTCCACGCTTTGTGTTTTGCTTTTCTACCTACATAGTTTTGCAAAAAAAATATAAGCTCCTATGCAATATCCTGAAACTAATAATTCCCCTATTTTTAGCATCCCTAAAGCCCATATTTAAGAATTCTGTTGTTTCGAACAGGAAAAACATTCCAAAGTTGCTGATTAACATAATGCCAAGATGGGTCTGGCAGGAGAATAAGTTCCTATGCACCCCAATGCTCATAACAATTTTCCAAAAAAAATTATAATACTCATAGGACATTTTCCTGAAGATCCTGGTGCTGATATAATTTTCTGTGGTTCTGATTCGATTTCTGGGCTTTCAAAACAACTGGAGGTAGATACCATGAGACAGAGGTGAAAGTCAAGCCCTTTTTTGCTGAAGTAATCTTATATAAATTTTGTGACACAAACTTCTTGCTTTGAAAGATTTTCATATTATCTCAAACAACAAGACAAATTGAGGTCAACCTCTTGGGATTAAGGTGATCTTCAGAGTCATAGGATGTGTCAGTAATGGACACAGAGCATTCTGTTACCATGTCTACAGAACCTAGTATTAGAGTGCTCACATGCACATGGCCACTTGGTATACTTCAGAGGCTTAGGCAATCCGGATTCTTGCCCGAGAAATCCAAGAAGTCTACAGTTGATTTGGTCCTATTGTGGCACTTCGAATCCTTGTGGAATGCCGTCGTCAATTTCGGCAAGGACTGCCTACAGCTTTTGTTAATCTCAAGGAGCCATTGGACTTAAATCATTTGGGAGGCACTGTGGGAACTCATCTGACTCAGTGAAATCACCACAGCGATTATGCACCTGGTAGCTGGCTTGTATTCATACACTGAAAATAAGTTCTGAAGTTGGACAGGATTGTGCCCTTGCCCCCGTCACTTTTTAACAGATGAATGGGTTTGGTACTGGGTCAGACTGTTAGTTGGTATCACTGTGAAGTATGAACTGGTAGTATTAATATTACTAAATCTGAATTTACTTATGACATAGTCACTGGAAACTCTCCTTTGTACTCTGGGGCGGATTTCACCAGGCAGCTAAGCAACTGGAACTAAAAGTCTCCTGGGCCAAGAGCCAGGTCGAGACATGCTAACTTGTTAAAAAGCAGTACAGTGTTTTTTTTTTACATGTAATAAGGATGAGGAAGCCTTAGAAAGATGAATTCTTAATAGTGTGATCCATAACAATGGTAGGTCAGACGATCGTCTCTCTCATGGCATTAGACTGACGTATGGTGTTGCAGATTTTTTTTTAATTCGTGTATCTGGGCTTGTCGAAATTTCTGTAGAAGGAAAAAATTCGCATCTTTAGGCACAGGTACTTCCTGTCTTACTGGGTGGTTGTGAGACATGGATATGCAACAGTATTTTGGAGAGCCGAATTGATTTCTTTGATACTACCAAAGCGTCTTTGCAGGATCCTTGATTAACACTGCTGTTATTAGTTGCTTAACGAGCAATTACCCAGTGACTGTGAATTGAGGCTAATTATCCATGTTGCCATTTCCAGCAGTATCGACTCGTGGCATGTTTTCCTGCATTTGATCTTGCTCACAGGTTGATATATGCAACAGTCCACCAGGGATGTTGGAGGCCAAGGGTGAGGTCGTAATATTCGTGGATGGAGCGACTTTCTTTTTTTTTCTTTTTAGAAGATATCTGGAGGGGAGAGTTGCTAGCCGGAAACCTACCAATAGAACAGGCGTGGATGGACCTAGAGAGTGAGAGGGACTCTGTTCCCTGTAACATTCGTCCTAATGTCATAGGGCGGAGGCGGTAGCTCGATCGGTAGAGAGTTGGCTTGCAGTCCCGAGGGACCCAGGTTCGAATCCTCGCTGGTGCAGGGAACAGTTTAAGAATTTGAATTTCATTAAATCAGGCTTTACTGATCTACCAGGAGACCCGCCGACATGTCGTAAAAATGACCCCGCTAATACCAATACACCAGTCCTGTATGAGACAGCCCTAGCATGTATTCAATATGGACGGTGGGTGTTAAGCGCCGAAGTGGTGACATGTAGATTGTAGGAGGACGACTGGGCCTTGATAGCAGGCTGTGAAGCCTATGCCCAGAGTCGGACACATAAAAAAAAAAAAAAAACTTTAAGTGTGTGTGACCATATGGCTGATTAGTCTTACGAGAGCACAGTCAAATAGGAAGGATTCATTTGACATCTTACCTTCAAAACTGATCAATAACTGCGTGCTGTACAGAGCGAATGAATGAGTGGATAGGCGGCCAAACCAATGGGCAGATGGAAAACTCAAGTACTCGTTCAGCTGTGCAACGCCATCAACTTCATGTTAAGGAATATTTCTACATATAACCATTGTTTCATACTTTTCACAACTGCACATATAATGTTATATCCCATCAAATATACATTCTTTCCTTCATAATCCGCATCTTCCTTTCACTCTGCCCCTCACTTTTAACTGTCTCAATTTTTGACTTGATACTTAGAGTTTCTTACTTCTTTGACAGATAAAACTGACACTGCTGAGTTAACCCGTCACGTCCAGACCGATTTCCCATCTCTGCCCCCCCCCCCCATCCCGACCAATTTTTTAAGGAAAAAAAATTGGCTCAAACATCCACTTTTGGTGAGAAACAATGGAAAATCACAAAGAAAGTGCTCACCTTGGTCCATATGTAGTCCAAACAGGTACGCTCCCCTCCAGCAGGTACCGTATTCTCACTGTCGTGTCTGGCTGTCACGTTTTCTATAGTAGGTATTATTATGGGAAACAACTCACAACAGGTTTGCATTTATTGATTTGGAAGTAATAAACATTTACTACAACAATATAATGGTTTTCATACAGAAATATAGGAAAAATAAGCATTGTTCAATTGTGCGAGCATAGCGATTTCGACCACATTTGTCACACATGATTAGCTAAGGTTCTTGTTTCAGCAAACATATTTTTTCTACTTGCATTATAATGTTTCAATGACATTTGACCATTTTTCAGTTTATGTAAATGTTTTCACCTATTTACATGCCTTACGATGATATTTAGCATAATGATAATGCATATTTACATGCTCAGCGCACTCACTGTGACTGTTGTTTCAACATACATTTCATTTTTTCAACTAACATAATTCTTTTCCACTAACATTATACCCTTTTTCACTTTATATAACAGTTATCAGCTATTTACATGCCTTACGATTATACTTAGAGTAATATTAGCACATATTTACGTAGCAAGTGCACTCACTACGACTGCTGTTTCAACTTAGGTTGTATTTTTCCACTTACATTATACTTTTCCACTAACATTACACCCGTTTCCACTTTATACAACTCTTATCACATATTTACAGGCCTTATTATTACACTGAGGGTCAGGTTATCGCATATTTATAACATATAGATCATCATATCACAATCACACAATATAAAAAATCCAGCAAGGTATGATGCTCTCTAAAGCAACGGTGAATGCACCCTGTCTTTTATCTGAGTGCTTGCTCTCACCTTAGAGTTTCTGCACACATGACACCTGTGTTGGGACCTAGGTCTGTTTGGCTGGGGAGGGATAGGGGTGGGGAAGTGACGTGTGGTAATCCTTAGGGGAGTTTCGGCGGCAGTGGCGGGGCGGGGGCAGTGCTGGGGCCTTTCGACTGGATATTTTACGATTATCTCCCAAGACAGCTCCCTCACAAACCCTTCAAAGGTCTCCTGAACTCCCTTTGTCATGGAGTGGAGGTGGTCGTAGTTTAGAACCGTGATACCGAGCAGGTGGAAGAAAAGCTTTTTGTACCACTTCATCTTGGTCCTGGCACACTCCACACTGGAAATCACAGAGTCAGACTGTTCCACCTGCCTCATGTTGATAATGTAGTCAAGTACCGACTCCGTGCGGTGGATCTGGGGCCGGTGTACCGTGGACAAGAGGCAAACTTCTCTGTTATGGTTCCATACTGTGCCAAGATGTTGCCTGCCTTGAAGAAGACCACCTCATTCTTGTCCAGTTTCCACCCAGCCTTGACCATGTGCCAGTTCACCTTGATGGTACCACAGACTCCTGTGTCGTACGGGTGTAGGCAGCGGGCGAGAAGGTGGCTAGTGTACCAGTTATCGAGGTACAGCATGTGAACACGATGAAGGTACTCTTCTATCATTGTCTTTCCCACGGCTGCAGAGAGTCCAATACTCCGATCTTTAATTATGTCTGTCTGTGCACTGGTGTACAAGACTGTGTCTTGCACATAACCAGTCCTACAGGTCACACATAACAAAGATCTTGAATCCAAAACGGTGTCTTTTGCTAGGTATATACTGTCGAAAAAGAATATTGCCTCTCCACAACACGAGACTTATGACAAAGTCTCTATGAGGATAGAAGGATGAGCGGAACGTTTTATGTAGGTGACCAAATACCAGCCTAATTCTCATCATTTTATCCGTGTTATTTTCATTTACAGGATCGTCGGCATCATAAAAGTTGAGGCGGCTAAGAATTTGCTGGAATCTATTACAGCTCATTATCTTGCCAAAGAAAGGTGTGTTGATAACAGGGTCCGTAGTCCAGTAGACCGGAATTTGTCTTTTCCATACAATACCCATCCAAAGAACTAATGCTAAAAGTATGAACATCTCAGCTGGGGAGACAGGGCAATCATAGAAGAGGGAGTGCCTGCTTCCTGTGTCCTGACGTTCACTCTCACGGCGTTGCCTGCTTGCAAATAAATTCGTCTGCTCTACAATGAGGCCCACAATTTCCTCCCCAAAGAACAGGTGGAAGAAATCCACTCTGGTGGAGCCTGGGTGGATTCCAGGAGCCATGCAGCCAGACCGCCACTCCTCAGTGAAGGGGTGAATGATGGGAGTAAAATCACTCCTATCTTCCCAGTCCCACCTCACACTGGCATCGCCCCCATCATCCCCATCGTCGCCTTCGTCGGGGTGGGGAGGAGATAGTGGTGTGGAAGGTTGGGGAGGTGGAGAGAGGAGGGCTTTCCCACTAGGGCTCCTCTTCCCTCAGCCTTTTCCCTTCCCCTATCGGCCTTTTGAAACATCAGGGGACTGTGGGGAGGAAGTGCGGGAATATTGAGGAGCGAATGACTTGCTTGGGAGCAGATCCTCCTCACCTCCCCACTCCCTCACTGCACCAAGTGAGCCTCCTCGCTCCCTTGCCGCACCATGTGAGCGTGCTGCCTCACTCCCGCCACTTTCGCCTTCAACGAACACTCCTGCCACACCACTTTCCTCTTCACTATGCACTCCCGCCATGCCACTTCCGCCCTCCTCACACAAAACACTAGGCCCATACCTTACTTTTGTCCTTGCTGGCCCCTCAGGTCCCTGATATGAGATGTGCTCACAGCCGTACCACGTGGCAGCACGTCCCTCGGCTCCGTCTTTGTCCTCGCCCTCGTCCTTGTCCTCGCTATTGCCCTCCCTTTCCCGTAGGGGCAGGAGGGAGATGTGACATCAGTGCACTGTGTCTGACCTGGGTCACTGCTAACAGGTGAGTGACTGAGACAAGGCCACGCGTGGGTCGCGTGGGTAGGGGAAGGTCTCCCGCGCCTACCTACCAAAAATCAAGCATGAGATTTGAAAATTGTGCAAATGACGAACCCTGCAATTGCGTACCGTATGGGTACGTCATCAGGTGTCCCCGTGACAAAACGTTGCGACGTACCCGTACGTCATCGGGACGCCTTGGGTTAAGCAGGAGTACTGCCACCTTTATTTTGGCATGTCTCTCTGTCACTGATCCTGGTTATGAGTTGGTATCTGAAAGAAACAACCCAGAGATGAGAAGACCGAAGGAAGCTCGTGAAAACAATGGTTGAATCAAGTGGATAATTCTCACTGGGAGTTACTTAGGACTGGAGTTGTTGTTGTCTGAAAGGTTGCACAAAGAAATCCTTGTGGCTGCAGTCAGAGGGACTATGCATCGCAGCTGCGTCCTCAGCAGTTGAATGAGCCATGATAATACCTGCAGTGTTCTTATACTGTAATTTTCTTCTTCAGATGTTGAAAATCTTAAAGGGGTGGTGACTTTCTGAGGGAATAGGGGATCTCACTACATAGTTCTCATTGATACATAAATACACATATATACCTAATGCACACAGTGACATGAATATGGAAATAGACCAGTGATTATGTACAGATGGCTGCCTAACCTTTTTGCTCTTACATTCCATCATCTAATTTGTTGCTGATTACGGACCTGTTTTGCTTCGTAAATATATATTTTCCTCATGCTCCCATCTCCTGATCCAACGTCTCACAGTGTTGATGCTGACACCCGTCACTTCAGCAATGTGACGAGAAGACATTCCAGTCCGCCATAGCCACACAAAGTTCAGTCGGTCGGCCAGAGTGGTTCTGTTTACGGACCTTCTGTTTTGCTTCGTATATATATTTTCCTCTTGCTTCCATCTCCTGATCCAACGTCCCACAGTGGTGATGCTGACACCCGTCACTTGAGCAATGTGACGAGAAGATATTCCACTCCGCCATAGCCACACAAATCTCAATCGGTCGGCCAGAGTGGTTCGTCTACAGTGCCGTAGCCGCTCCATGATGCCTGATTCTTTCTGGAGTGAGAAATCGTCCAGAGTGAGCTGGCATAAATTCTGATAGTCATGAATTCTTCGGTATGATATTGCCTTTTATATTTCATTCTTGCTATTGCCAGATAATGTAATTGAATTAGTGTTGAAAGTAGATGATTATTATATAAAATAGCAAGATTTCTAGTAATGAAGGGATTTTTTTTTTCTCTATGAGGAATTCCAGTACGATAAGACTGCCCGAATTAAAAAAAAATAAAATAGTCTGCTGTGGGAGGAGTGAAAAATGTTTTTTTTTTTTTTTTTTTGTCATTAAAAAATCAACCACATAGATTCTTGCTTTTAATTTATTCTTCCTGTTTTCATACCGTTTCATTTTGCGACGTCAGGAAAGCACATACGGTACATACCCTTTATTGTCGTCTTCAATACACGAACTACTGTATATGTAAGTCTAACAAAAGCGTATGTTTGCTGCTTGATGATAATAGAGATGTCATCGTAGTATAGAGACGGATTTTTCAACATGACGACACTTTCTTTGGGCTTATTCTTGTTACCTTCAGACGATATTGATTCACCTCAGGGAAAACCTCTTGCAATAAATGATTTATGAAACCCATATCTAAACTCTCCGACTAGAGATTCGTCTTGAAAGAAAAGAATCGTTTGTTGTAGCAGGAAGATATTACAAATTCGTCCTCGCAGTGAAAGGACTAACCCCTTGGTTCATTATGATCCTGCAATGACGGTCTGGCGTTTGTTGAAATAAAATGGTATTCTACATCTATGACTAACACGTTTATCGAAATAGTTCTTAACCTTTTTCTAGGAGAGAATAGACAGAGTTGCATAAAATGGTCTGGAGGTAGCCGAAACATATTTTCACATTCGTATGTCTCGGCTTAAGATTTAAGGGAAATTACACTGATATTCGAGTTCTAGAATAGAAATTAGTTTTTGAGGAATAAACATGAAGGATGGAATCACAAATGTGTTCATCGATTTAATTGATGCATCATTATTCATCCAATACCATTCATCCACAGTCCTCATGCATCCATTATCATCATCCATCTGTATCAAACCGGCATAATCCACTTACCTAACACAAACCAACCATAACTATCCATCTTTTACCATCTACCGATCCTTATCTAAATATCACCATCCAACATCATTATCAATCATCATCTTTCTATAATAATCATGACCATCATCATTACTAAAGTGTAGTTTTGCGTACTCTTAAGATAATGAGGATG
>JAGKTI010031606.1:0-12094 GCA_018397915.1 Birgus latro
TATTCATCTCCCTTCATCCCTCATCCTATTCATCCTTGTTTCCTCTTCCTCTTTCCTTTTATTCTCTTCCTTCGCCTTCACGTCCACTCTCCTCCTCCTCCTCCTCCCAGCAAAACAATTTTCTCGCCCATTCTTCTGCTACCTAAAGAACCACAAGACCCCCCCCCTCCACACCCCCAACCCCCCCCCCCCCCCCTCTCTCTCTCTCTCTCTCTCTTTATATTGTATATTTGTGTCTCCCTCTTCCCGTTCCACTTCTCCCCTCTTCCCTCCCTTCCTGCCTTAGAGGAGAGCTGGAAATTTTGATAGAGGAATCTCCCTTCCTCTTGCCTTCCTTCCTTCCTTCCCTTCATTCTATCGTTCCTTTCTTCCGTCCTTCTTTCCTTCCTTCCTTCCTCTTCGTCACTTATCATCATCTTATCTCCCTTTTCCATCACAGTTCCTTTTCTTCCACCCCAATCCTCTTGCTTTTTCATCAGTCACCCTTCCTAACCACATCCCTCTTCTCCTATCTGTGTTTTTTCTGGTTATATTTAGATTTCCCTAATATATGAGAGAGGGGTGTGTGAGCTAGGAGCAGGGCAATGAAATGGCGGGGGACGGCGACATGGAGGCGATTTGTTTGTGGCCACCCCTTACGGGATTAAGGCATCTGGCAATAGACAGAGATAGACTAAACCCAACACTAGTGAACGAACTCATTAAGGTGACGCAGGACTGAGTAAAACCGAGCAGGTAAGCATTTATCAGGAAAAAGAGGGTGAAAGAAGTGAAAGATGTATGTTTTTTCCCTGTATTTTCCAGTATTTAAGATCCATTCCAATCCCTGGGAACGATGTCACACTAAAGGGCAAACAGGAATGGGTAGAATATGATAAGCAGACAGAAATGGTAGAGACAGGACGAGTATCATGGACATAGTAGAGGGAAGAACATCCTCACTGTATGAATCGTTCTTGTACCATTCGCACGTTTTCATATCCAAGAGTGTCTGTGGTAGGATAGGTGTCTTTTCTTGGTATCAGGTTAACTTTGTTGTTTAGGCTAATCGTTTAGGTTAAGATTGAGTTAGGTTAGAGTAGAAAATAAATAAAATAGATGATTATGCTTGGAAAATCAAATCGCGAGTAGTAAAAAAAAAATAATAATAATAATCGTACACATCGAAACTGCTCCTGGGCAGCCAAACACACACGGGCCAGGGGAAGTGATGGTGAGTATTAACCCCACCTGAAAAACCTCAATGTACCGTTCGTAGTATCTTCAGACGGGTTTATTCAGCAATGCTTTAGACTTAGAGGGAGTTCTCGTGCGGAATGGGGCAGATGTAGCCTTTCTTAACCCCATCACCACGAGGACCGTATCGTAAGTGGAATAAAATCATTTGATGGTTGAAGGAATTAGGGGGGGGAAAAAAGTCATGGGATTGGAGGGGTTAAATCAAATATCCGGGTAACCTGGAGTCAAGGTTAAGGAAATGGGGAAGGAGGATGAGTGCCCCCCCTACCACCACCACCACCACCACCACAAAAAAAAAGGAAAAAAGTAGAGCCTTAGTGCTGCCTTGTTCAGCGATTGAGCCGCGGGAAATAACACCAAAGGACGAAATATCTCCGCCAAGTTAAATGAATGAACTACAGAAAATAATTTTGCAGGATATGTAAAGGGTTGTTAAGTGGACACATGATAATATATTTCAGAGAGGAGTGAAATATAAGAGTTGGCCATTCAGGAGACAACGATGATGGAACAATAACGGGGACCACATATTCGTCTTCCCGTTCATTCAGTCTCTCCTCGTTCATTCATGCTTCTTTCATCCCTGTTATCATTTCCTTGCTCTTGCTCTCCCATTCCTCCTCTTCCTTTCCATGCTGTGTAAAGAGATGGATGAAGCAAGAAGGAAATCCTCTCTTTTCCTTCTGTTTTTCGCCCTGCCTCTTCCATTAGCATCGTCATTCCTCTGCAGCACTTTCTTCCTACCTCCCGTTCCTGCCCCATCCTCTCCCATTCCTTCTACTCTTCCATTCCCCCTCCTCCTCCTGTTCCTCCTCCTCTCCCACGCCTCTTTCACATCCGCCACGTAACACTCCATTCGTTTTTCTTCAGCCTTCTCATTTTCTCCTTTTTTACACTCCTCTTCCATGAATCACCATCTCTCCTCCTCAGCTCCTCATGTTTACCTCCCGTTCCTCCCTCCCATGTCTCTTTCATAACTTCCACGTAACATCTTTTCTTTAATGCCCTCCACCCTTTTCCTGTTTCTCTTTCTCTTCCATCCTGTTTAACCTACCCCCTTTTCCCTTCCCCTTCCATTACCCACCATCTTTCTTTCCTACTCCTTCTCTGTTGTCCCTCATTTCTTCCTTCCACCCATGCCTTGTTCAGATCCCCCACGAACACCCCATTCCTCCTTCAACATGGTTTTACCCTCTCCCCTCCCATTCCTTCCCTTCTCCCCTCATTCCTTCTCTTTTCCCACCCATTCATTCTGTATTCCGTCACACATCTCATTCCTCTCTCTTCTCTTCCATTGCCCATCCCCCCCACACCTCGTTCCCATCCTCCACGTGAGCCTTCAACAACACGACTGTTTACACGTTCCCTCGGACTTGTGCAACGGTGCTTAATTCAACAAAGTTTAAACTCAACCTTTTTTCCTGCATTAAACAGGGCTCAAATTTTGATGTTTGCTTACTTAACAAACTTTAAACAGCATCTATTTTTATTTTCTGGCTCGCTCTACACGCGCTATTTGCATATTTGATGGTGTAATTGAGACGGAACATAACTTGATAATGTCCGCACCTGAGTTAAGGTATTCCGTCCGCCACGAGAAGTAGTGACGCGGCCATCCTACTCCGCCTACCGAGTGTTGCCAATTTAGAGTTTTTCCAGCTAGCTTAAGAGATTAACTCCCCCTTAGTGGCAACTTTGAACGTTTAGTAGTAAGAAATCTAGCTTTATTCTAGAGATTTCTACAGAGTTTCAGCGATACTCAGGTGATTATAGGTTTACCTCTAGCGATTGTCAGATTTGTGCATTTAGCGACATTCTATCGTTTTGTAGATCATGTTTAGCAGCATTTGTGGTTATGGATTTGGCAACCTTACTGCCTCCCCCCCCCTTCCCAACCAACCCAACTGCTCACGAATTCATGTCATCGCCGCGGCTTGATAGAAACCTAAATGCATGTCGGGGAGAGCTATGCATGCATAATGAGAAAAACGCTGAGAGAAAACGACGGTGGTTGGTAGTAGGTAACCTCCACACAGACACACGTACACATTTTGTTTCTGTTGTGTTCCTCCGCATGACGTCACCCGTGAATCATGGAGCCGCCTACAAACCCAGTTATGTCCTGATCTCTTACCGTGGAACCGGCTTCAACTTTGTTTTTATGCCTTTCGGTCTGGACGATTTTGTTCATTTGTTCATAGGGGGCCGAAAGATTCGATATTGTCATTATTAAACCTCATAGTAGGACCAGGACATCTCTAAAATGTTGTTCCAGCCATTGCAGCTGCAACTTCGAGTTTACTATCACTAAACCTCTAGTGGACGAAAAAAAAATCTCCCAGCTAATGCCAGACTATAATATTCAGCCGCGTGAGTCATAGGAGCCTGAGAGAATATAGTACTAACATGAAGCGTATATGAGGGTTGACTGTATCTCTAGCTCTTGTGACTTGCTCTTGGCCAAATAAAATCGTCTGGCGTTAGCAGGAGTAGATTACTAAAGTTGTTCCTACTTTGAAAGGGTTATTATTGGCGGTATTAACCCAAACCTGAATGACCTAGTAGACTTTTCGACGCACACTCAGAATAAAATCGCCTAGAGTTAGCTGGAGTAGAATACTATTGTAGAGTTCTTCAACCATGAAAGGATTTAGTATGTCGTAGTGGGACGATTTTATTTAGGCGAGAGTGAGTCATAGAGGCCTTAGAGAATTAAACCTACACATGGTTCCCGCGTGAGTGCCGGATGGGAGGAGATTAATGTAAACAGTGTCATCTGAGCCGAGGATCACGTTGCAACATTTCGGTGCGCCGGAATTGTAGCTGCAAGATAAATAGACCAAGGGAGAGAGAGAAAAATGAGAGGGCACACAGGCACAGGAGCCGCGGAAGCAGACACGGACCCAACGCAACCCAAACAGCTTTACGAATGGAGGAAGAGTGGAGCAGAAGGAAGAGTAAAGCAGAAGGAAGAGTAAGGCAGAGGCAGAAGATAACGAAGGAAGACAAGAGTACGGCAGAAGACAGAGGAAAGACAGAAAATGAAACAGAAGTAAGAGAAAAGCAGACCTGAACAGCTGTACAAATAGACGCTGAGTAAGACAAGGCAGAACAAGGCAGAGTACGAAATAAAACTAAAGCAAAGAAACAAATCTAAATAGCTGTACACATGGACGAGGAATAAAGCAAAAGGCAGATTATGAAATAGAACATAGGCATAGGAGGAAATCTAAACAACTGTACGAATGGGAGTAGAGAAAGATAGAAAGTAGGGTAATTCAGAAGGCAGAGTCGAATGGCTGTAGAGAAAGACAGAAGGTAGAGTCGAAGAGTATGATATAGATGGAATTAAGGCATAGAAGCAAACCTAAACAGCTGTACGGAGGGAAGAAAATTAAGGAAAAAGATAAGAGTAAGGCAGAATAGCAAAACAAAAGCACGGAAGCAGACCTGTAGACATGGGCCCGTATTTATAAAATGTCATAGCGCTACGATTGCATCATAAACGTAGAAAAAGGAGGATTTCTGCCATAAATCCCTAGTAATCCATCATAAGTTATGATTTCCCGTAAGTGTTTATGATTCGCCCTATGTTCACAGCCTAGCTAGATCTATTGGTGGAGGTGTCTTAAGGCTTATGAGTTGGCATATGATTAATCATAACAATCAACATGGCTGAACCACTACAACTTCCCCCTGCGTCAGCCCAAACCTCTTCGTAAAAGAAAAGAAAATGTTCTCTGATTTTATGATGAAGGCATAGTGCTTCATAGCTGTGACAGTTTTTATGTTCAGATGATATATAAATACGGGCCGTGGACGAGCGTGTGATGGAAACAAAGTAGGAGTATGTGATGGAACTAAGGCACAAACGTAAACTTTAGGTATATGCACAAACCTCCGGCAGTGACCAAACATACGGCACTGAACCAACGCCAACTGCTGGATGGAGGCAGAGAGCGGCAGGATATGTAGTGGTAGTAAGGCAGAATGCAGCAGGATATGTAGTGGTAGTAAGGCAGAGTGAGGCAGGATATGTAAGAGTAGTAGGCAGAGTGAGGCTGGATATGTAATGGTAGTGAGGCAGGATATGTAATGGTAGTAAGGCAGAGTGCGGCAGGGTATGTAGTGGTAGTAAGACAGAGTGAGGCAAAGTGTGTAATGGTAGTAAGGCAGATTGCGGCAGGGTATGTAGTGGTAGTAAGGCAGAGTGAGGCTGGATATGTAATGGTAGGAAGGCAGAGTGAGGCTGGATATGTAATGGTAGTAGGCAGAGTGAGGCAGGGTATGTAATAGCAGTAAGGCAGAGTGAGACAGGATTTGTAATGATAATAGGCAGAGTGAGACAGGATTTGTAATGATAATAGGCAGAGTGAGACAGGATTTGTAATGGTAGTAAGGCAGCGTGAGACAGGATTTGTAATGGTAGTAAGGCAGAGTGAGACAGGATATGTAATGGTAGTAAGGCAGAGTGAGGTAGGGTGTGTAATGGTAATAAGGCAGTGGAGTAGGATATGTAATGGAAGTAGGGCAGGAGGTGTGTAATGGTAATAAGGCAGTGAGGTAGGATATGTAATGGTAGTAGGGCAGGAGGCAGGATAATTTTAGGTGAATTATGACCACGTTGATAGTGCCAAATATTACTCGAAATTAGCCCCCAAACAGCATAACCATCTGAGGTCTGGCACACTTTTTCCTCGATAGCCCAGTGATCGAAGTATAGTGGATTTGTTTTCACCTGACGGAACTGTGTCACACGTTGATATTTTACGACCCTTAGTTATGATGTAGGGGTAAGTCTTATTGATACTCAGTTTGTCTTTCTTAATTTGGGTTTTATCATTTTGCAGGTTTTTCCCGTAGCCCAGTTGCAGAATCAGACGATACTAACCTTTTACATCCTTTCCGTGACCTTTCGTGACTACACTGCAATCTCGTGACAATCTCTCGTTAACGCCCAGCCCTAAAGATGGAGAGATGGCAAGTTTAAGCCAAAATAGCCATTTCAGTTTGTTGACGCACTTTGTATTTTATTCTTGCTGCCCTCAGACGAATTATTTCATCTTAGGGAAGAAATCGGGTTGTGGAGGAGTTAACGGAGACTGCTTTTTACCCCGTCACCACAGATGGTTTCTCCAAAGTTAGAAAAATTGTTTGGAAATAAAAATAATAATAAAAAAAAGGCGTTAGTGGACTGAAGGGGTAAAATTAGACAGTAGCCGCTAATCTGACAACATCCCATGGACCGGACTGAAGGGAGTTAGGGATCTTAGTCAGGTTAGAAAAAACGCACTTTAGTATGTCCCAGATACAAATGAGGAGCACGAATTAAAGGGGGCCATCAGTTTGTTCCGACTCGGTCATGTTCACGGAAGCGGTTAATTTCACTCACTCAGTAGTTCTTCTGTTAGCTGCCTACCTGTATTGTGTTACGTTTCCCAATTCTAGAGTCCACCTGTTCTGTTTCTTTTAGCGTGAGTATATTATTTTTAGATGCTGACAACTATCTTTACAAGTTACTATGTCACTGTCTGTGTAAGTAATTATGTAAGTTACCGAGTTGATGTGCGGATTACAGATGGTGCTGATTAACGGACGGCAGATGATGATGATGATGGCCGATGTTAATTACATTATGATAACGAGTTATTTTACATTATACCCTGATTAACCCATGAGGGGCGTAGAAATCAGGTGCTAGGCTACTCACTCCAGACAGCTAATGTATATTTCATAGTCGTCCTTTCCTGAGTGGCAGTATGGGAACCTTAAACCACAACATTCCTTGCTTTTCGGAGCTACGTGTTGACTTTAACCCACTGGTCCCTCCTGTAGTTAAGCATTGAAAAAATAACCGATCAGTAAAGAGCAGGATGAACATTGAACCCATTGACTGTTAGGATGATCCCTCAACTGAGCAAATTCGTCTCGTGTAGGCCTAAAAAAAAAAGTTCAAATTCCAGCGTTTATCATCAACAAAGAAAAGGTTACCGGAGATTGTTTTTGGAGCCTTTTACTTTCAGCTTTACTCTCAGTTAAGCAAAATCTACTGGCGTCATGCTGTACAAACTTCAGTAAGCATGTTTTCATCTGACAGAAATGTGCTACTCAGGTTCAATACTAGGTCGTGGTTGCAGGAAATTTAATGAGCCACATTTATGAGACAAATGAGTCTCCTTGGTTACTAGTCAAATCAACCCTCCATATTACTCTTGGCCATCAACCGAGTTGAATGGGTTGAGGAATGTTTGTCAGTTAAATGTGCGCTATCAAGTGGACCAACCGCAGTGGAATGCCGTATCGTGTGTAGGCCTTCTGTATAGATTAATGAGAGAAAAGTACCGTGTCAGAAAATGAAAAGTACCGAATGAGAAAATACCTAGTCAGAAAAGAGAAGTACCCTGTTAAAGAAGAAAAAGCGCCATGTCAGACAAGAAGGTGCCCCGTCAGAAAAGAAAAATGCCGCCTCGTGAGATAAGAAAAACACCCTGTCGGAAAAGTTCCTTGTCAAGACGAATACCAATAGATATTAAGGCTGACAGAAATAGCGGAGCCGGTGGTGCATTGGATAGCACGTTCAACTTAAACGTAGAACTCGAGTACGATTCTTGGTCCGGTCATAGTGGTAAATTCTGTTTGTTTCCCCATAGTCCCTGTTCACCCAGTAGTGTAATTGAGCACTTGGGTGTAGCATCAGGTTATGCGGCTGAGAGTGAGTCGTGGGAGTCGCAGGCACGTATCCTCGCTGGTTAAGGAAGCTCCCTAGCGCCTTTAGCAGTATATTTTCCAAACTACCTATTAATATCTTCTTTTTGGTTCTTATATCGTTTTAATGTGGACATACATTGCATGAATAACACAGGAATATAGCAACGGAGCAGACCAGAGCATTGTACTAAGAATAACTACAGTTTATATTGTCTTGTCATGCTCGGGACAGCTTTAGTGTTCTTTTCCGGCTGGCTCCAGACGATTTTGTTCCGCTGAAAGCGAGTCTTAGGAGGCTGGGAGAGTTAAACATGCCTCAGTGAACAATAACAACAACATGTACCGTAGTTCAGTAGCAGAAAAGTAAGCAAACTCTTTCGCTGACTTGGACCCACTTGTTTAATTTACTCAGGCTAAATCCAGAGTCCAGACCATTATTATTTTTTTCACTTTTGGGAATTTTCGGCCTGGCAGGGGTTACTCGAGGCCTAGTATACTGTATGTTAACCCTTGGATTTTTTTTTTTCTCCTTTGATTACGAGGATTTCCCTCAGCTAAACAAAATCGTCTTGTAGCCCGAATTAAACAGTGTACTGTATCATTAAAAAGGCAAAGAACTTACCCACTTCTCTTAGGATACGTGTTTCTTTCCATTGTATTTTAGCCGCATTTTGCAATTCAATGACGAATTAAGATTAAACAGTGTCTCTTTTAAATAAGTATAATAGTCGTCATAATGATAATGATAAATAGGTGGTGATAATACTGTATATGATTGATAATGAATATGATGATGATGATGATAAATAGGTGATGGTGATGATAAAAAGTATAATGAATGTGATAATGATGATAATGAACAGTTGATGATGGTGGTGGTTAATTACAATGAAAATAGTTCGGTAGCTGCAAGTCATAGCTCGTATAATAACTACTGTATTTATAACTGCCAGCAGAAATAAGAAATAACTGATGACAAAACGGTCTTTAAAAAAAAAATGCTGAGGAAACTATTAAAAGTTTTTATTATTATTATTATTATTATTATTATTATTATTAGTAGTAGTAGTAGTAGTAAAAATAATAAAAAGAAAAAAGTGAGTGAGAGCGTAGCCAACAACATGTTTTCAAGCGGATGGGGAGAGTGACATAAGCGGATGTCCTGTCTTCACTCACTCCACTGACTTGTTTACTGTTTACATGTTATGTATCATCACTTTACGTATTTACTCATTACACAGTATACTGTTGGTTAAATTTTGTGAAAAGTATACAGTTGCGAACATGAATACTGACCCATTCCTTAGCAAGAAAGAGCGAAACGATGACCATACTCTTTTCACCTTAGCCTGGTCCAGATTTTCGTCCCTTTTCAGCTTGTTTCACATAGATCAGGAGCTGAAAAAGACTGGTGTGGTTCTTCAACTCTTGAGGAACACGTCGTTGTCACTAGCACCGTGTTTTTTTTGTGAATCTGTTGCTACAGCTCGGCAGTTAAAATGTAGAGATGACCGTTTTAGACCGAGTTAGTGTGAAAAGATTACATTGACTATGACACCCAGTATCACCATCTTATAAGCCTGACAGACGTAAGAATACAGTGTTGCGTATAAGGTTAATTATTTTTCGATAAAAGAGTGGGCCTATACTCCTGTTTGCAGTTATATAGTCCGGACAAAAGTTTTATTCTGTTCTAGTGCGTTCAACTTTCATTTAAAATACGTCCGCCACTTGCATCCGTGACGCATCATGTCAGAGAGCATAATCTATGAGCAGTGAAACATACCAAGCCTCTCTCAGCATCGGAATATTGGCCAATAGAGGAAATTTATAAACTGAAGAGGCGAAATATCAAACGAACTTTTGAAACATACCAAGCCTCTCCCGGCCTCGGAATATTTGCCAGCAGAGGAAATTGATAAGCTGAAGAGGCGAAATATCAGGCGAACTTTCGTACCCGAGTTTGCAACACTCCTCTTTTTTTAATGTCATATGGCTTCCCGCGTTGCCTAGCCTATATTTCTCCCAACGGTATACATTCCACAAACGTACGTAGTTGAAAATAAAGATGACTTAAGTTAGAGCTTTTGACGTCCGCTAATGATAGAGTTGCGCGAAAATACACGTTTCCGGCACCTTTATTACGTTCCTCAGTGTTTTTCGTATTCTCCAATAGTGTCTGCATAGTTGTTCTCACCAAAAGTGTGTGTGTGTGTGTGTGTGTGTGTGTGTGTGTGTGTGTGTGTGGAAAGATCCAGAAAACTAGGAAAGAAAACACAATAGAGGGAGAGAGTTTAAGTGTAATCTTGAGACAAAAGTGTGAAGCTAATATTACGATAAAAATTTCGCTTAGGCCATATGACTTTGTTACATGGAAAGTTTGTTTTATGGGATGGATGGCAGTTACGATATACACAGTAGAAAAGGGTAAAGAACGCTTCTGACTGACGTTCGGGGAGGAATGAGCTATGATAGGAGGCACAACGATAGCAGAGAATTGTCGACGAAATTTCGCTTGAGATAATAAACCTGCACGAAAACAGTATACAATCTTCAACCAGGTGATGGATGGTTTTGCACTGAGCGATGTTACTGTGCGTTTTTTCCCCGTAAGGCATGTACTCCTGAATGGATGGTGTATTTCACATAATGTAAAAGTTCCATCCCTTTTTTTACGCTGAATTGATGGAATACCAGACACGCATATCCTCGAGAAATCACTGGAGATTATTTTCAAACGTTTTATCCATTGTTTTAATATGTAACGTTAACGCTTCGGATACTTGACGGAGAGTGTGTACAAACCTGGCCCGCTGATTTTGCAGTGGCTCTTATTCAGGGCTGTATCTTAGGTGGCATATGGAAATAAGAGGAAACCGAGCAGAGCCGCTTTCATAGCGATTATTATTTTTTTTTATTACATTCAAATATTCTCATACTGTATGTTATGTATAGCATTTTAACATCGACATAGTTTACATTCATTTTAAGTACTAGATTATTGTGCAGAATGAATCGTTGGGGGAAGAGCTATCAACGAAACTCTTCCAAGCCGCGAGAATACGGGCGCATGCTGGCAGAGGATTGTCGGCGGCGAACTTTTGCGTGTGACCCGTACTTGTCACGTCGATTTTACACTTGGGTTCCTATTCAGTTCACTGGCTGTAAGATATTTTGCTTCACTGGTCCGCCTAATGATTGTGTGTATCAATTCCCTCCACCTCCGTTCCACTCCGTTCCACACGCCCTATACCCCACCCACACGCAGCTCGCTCCACCGTGGGACACCCCATTCTTCCACTTGCTCGTTAAGGTGCATGATTCAGGTGTCCTTTTTTTTTTCTTCTCGCTTTCTTTAACCTCTTCAGTAGGAGGATCTCAGTTTTTTCCCTCTTGTCTCCGGATGAATTTTTATTTGGTTTTATTCTTTTATTTATTTTTTAGTCAGGAAAGACCTCACGTAATGGCGCATATTTTTTTTTTCCCAGTTCTAGACATCAGAGAGAGAGAAAAAAACTTTCCCTTTCCTTACCTCCTCCTCCCACTTATTCACATTTGCCATCCTCCTCCCACACACTCCACTTGACTCTGTTTTCTCTTCACTCCACTTCTACTCTTCTCCGTTCCACGCTTCTCTTAGAAGATTTGTTATTTCTCGTTTCACCCAGTTCCTCCTTTCTTACTCCCACACCTTCTTCCACCTTCCATTTCCACCCGTTACTTGCTTTTCCACTCCTTTCCACCTTGCCATTCCTCCACACCGTTCCACACACCCTGTTACGAAGCATTGTCCAGTTTATTTCTTCCATTACTCCTCCAGATTTGTAGCCCTACTCTTTATTCCACACCTCCACCCTTCCTCCCTTCTCTCTTCACCCTCACCCACTCTCTCTTACTCCTCCACTCTGTAACCCTCCTATTTCGTTCAGCTTGCCATGTTTCGAAGCTTTTCTGCTGAACAGTATTTAATTTTCTGCATCCACTTCCAATCTTTCCCTCCCAGTCTCTCCCTGAAACGCAGTTACTCGTCTCTCTCCCTCTCATTTCTCCTTCTCATTCATTCCTCCACTCTGTCCCTCTCATTTTTCCCTCCCATTCATTCCTCCACTCTTTCCCTCCCATTCCTCCAAGCCGTTTCACCCTCTTG
>JAGKTI010031608.1:0-12094 GCA_018397915.1 Birgus latro
AAACACACACACACACACACACACACACACACACGCACACACACAGGAGCGTAATATCCGAAAATTGATCGTCAGGATTCATGCAAGAAAACATAGTGTTACAACAGGAAATCCTTTTTAAATCGATATCATAGTGGAGCATGTCAGTTGAAGCCCTCGGTACATTCCCTCGAAAGCTGGGATTCCAAGGGGTGTCTTTGGTCACATGAGTAAATATATAGCTAAAAACTAAGTTTATTGAATCTGTCTACTACCTGCTGAGAGTATTCTGTTCTCCATCTCACATAGAAGAAAAGTTATTATCTCAAAACCATTGCGGTCGAGCAACGTCGTGTCGTGTCACCTTCAGGCAGGGGGTGTCATTTCAGAAAGTGACATGAAGATGAGGTTACCGTAAGTCAACAAAACCTTTGTAAAGCAGGACAGTTGCTGAAGAGGGACACCTTGTGGTGGCACCGATGTAACTGGGTTGATTAGCTGTCCAGGTGTACTGACTTTCCTCCACTTCCTCCCCATCCCTCTGAATGGAGGATGTTGGACTTGGACTGCAGGAGAGGGGAATGTTCAGCCTGCAGTACACCGGGTTCGCATTCAGATGAGCCTGGAGTTGCAACTGTTACTACTGTTTCTAATGCAGGCCATCATTTAGTTATAGTATTTTGACTGCCAGCAGACGATTTTATTCAGTTGAGGGAAAATGCTACCATCCAGTACAAAATATGAAATCCGGGGTGATTACGAGAGGAGTGGTGAGGAGGTACGAGGGAAAGTGAGAGAGAAATGGTGATGCTGTGTGGGATAGGAGATCGAGCGAGAGGGAAGTTGTCTGGTAGTTAGGCAGATGTGGTTTGAGGGACTTGCAAGGGAGGGAAAATAGTGTATTGGCGCAGGGAATGAGATGGCAAGTAGGAAGGGAGAGGGTTGAGAGGAGTGTGGTGAGATGGGTGCGAAGTAATGGTCTGGGGGGAGGTGGAGGGGTGAAAAGGGAAACAATGAAAAGGAATACGTGAAAGAGAATTGGTCAGTAGTTGGAGAAAGTAAGAGTGGTGAGAGGTGAGGGGGGAATTAGTGAGTGGGGAGAAAGTGTAGAGGGGTACCATTAGCAAATGAGGTATGAGAGAAGCAACGAGAGAGGGAAATAGTGGTGGAAACAGCGAATGGTGGGGGAGAGGAAGTGAAGAGGAAGGAGAGTGACTCAGGAAGCAACGAGAGAGAAGGATAAGACGGGAAGCTGTGAAGGGGAAGGATGAGGAGGAGAGATGAGAGAAGAGATGATTGGGTAATGAAAGTATGGGGGGAGAAGGAAGTGGTGAAATAAGTGAAAGAAATACGAATGGGTAAGTGAATGAAAGAAGGATGAGAGTGAAAGCAATGAGGAGGAGAGATGAGATGGGATAACAGTGGGAGGGCAGGATGCTGGGAGTGACAGTGAAAAGTGGTGAGGGAAGGACGAGAGAAGAGGAAGTATCAGTGAAGTGGAAATCGGTTGAGGGAAGGCTGAAAGGGAAAGAAATATGAGAGAGGAGGAAGAATGAGAGAATTGGCAAATGGTTAAAGGAAGAATCAGGGGGACAGCATTTGGAGGGGTGGTAGTATATGAGATAGAAATGGTAAGTGCATGAGGGAAGGAAGAGAAGGGAAGAGGTGTGTGTAGAGAAGCAGTAAGAGGATAGGAGGAGGAAGATGAGGTATAAGAGAAGGAAGAGGTGAATGGGTGGGGCCGGGAGCTGCCAAGATAAAGAGGCGTAATGTTCCGGCTGATTGGTCCGGTCGGCATCAAAGCCCCGGTACTTGCCCCTCCCGGCTCAAGGCCACTGGGGGATGATTAAAGCCAGCCACACTACACCGGGACCTTCTCAATTCTTTTTCCCTTCCTCTGATTTTTTTTTTTTTTTTTTTGGGGGGGGGGGGGTGTTTGGAAGACCGGGATAGGACGAGGTGAGCGACCTTTTCGACCCTTCGTATTCTCATCCTCCCACCTTTTATTTCTTCCTTTTCCAAGTTAAAGAAGCTTGATCATGAAGAATCTAGATTTATTTTTTATTTTTTTTCAAGTCAGTTGATCATGACGTGGTCATAAATTATATGTAAAAGTCATGACAGATTGTGTACTTTGTCGTGCAAGGTAATGGTAAAGGTTCTAAATTTGTTTGCTAAGTAGTTATAAAGCTGTAGGCAGGTCCCATAGTTAGTGCATGCACCATATTGTAACGAGAATCACAGGTATATGTTTCCTGTGTTATTTTATCCCATGGTGAATTTATGGCTGGAGTATTTTCAGTTTCGGGGGCTCTTGCGTCTCTCTCAGACATGAACATGGAAGTCACTTTGCATTACGAACATCAGTATGACTATGAATTTATCCAGTAGCTTGGATTAGTTCAATACACGGTGTTATTCACACTTCATGTGAGCAAATGTACGGATTATAAACCCATGAGCATTGGTATGCGTGGTGCTCAAGCTGAGTTGTAGATGTAGACATAGGTTTAGGCCCAGAAAATATATGCAAACTTCTTCCCTCCTAGAGAGGGATGCCTGGAATATACTGTGAACGTCGAGATCTTAAGGTGGGGGAAAAAAAAAAAACATGGAAGATACTGGCAATATCGTAGACACGTGCTAGAAGAGAGTACCCACATGCATATCAGATGATCAAAGGAAAATTGGAAATATCAGGGATGGTCAGCGATGGGACAGTAAAGGAAGGAGAGCCAGTATATGCAGTATATGGAATGGAGAGGCTGGCAGTGGCGGGAAGAAGTAAAGGTAAAGAAACTTAGAGGCGTTTTTGTGGGGGCAGACCTGAATGAACTGACATTGGGTATCGGGCATTAGATATATACTGTATATAATTGATGTGAAACAGCAGGCTGACGGAATTATAAAAGCAAAACCCCCATCAGAGGATCGTACTTTTTGTTCTTGCTTCCCTTTCGGGTGGTTTTAAGAGGTTGTGAAGGGCGTGTCCATCCCCACCACCACCACTACACTACACCCCGCTGCTGACCCCCTCATGCTGCTGCCACTGTAAACCCTCATTGACTCACCCTCTCTAAGCACCAGGGTCTACGTTGAGCTCAGTGGCAGGCCCTTTTAAAGCACTAGTCTCCTATGAACTCAGTGGCAGGCCCTTTCAGAGTACTAGACTGCTATGAACTCAGTGGCAGGCCCTTTCAGAGTACTAGACTGCTATGAACTCAGTGGCAGGCCCTTTCAGAGCACTGGTTCACTTTAACCATCGGTGGTAGATTATATCAGAGCACTGTGATCTGCTTCAGTTCAGTGGCAGACGCGCTTAGAACACCGTGGTATGCTGTATACGTGACGCACTAACAGATTCTGTTAAAGGGCTGTGGTCTACAATGAACTCTGCGGCAGACCTTCTCAAAGCACACTGATCTTCACTGAGGCAAATCCTTTCAGAACTTGGTAATGTGCAGTAAACCACATTGGTAGACCTCTCAGAACGACGTATCTACTGAAATCCCTTCAGTTTGTTATTATATTTTTTTATATCATTTGAACCAGGCTAAATACAAATGAATTAATTAAACTAATGGTAGACCTTTCGCAATGAATGGGTTTAATGAAGATTGTATCAAACCCCTCCGATTCGAGAAGCATGACCTAAGCTGAGAAAAACCTTTTATAGGTAGCAGTAATAATAATAATAGTAGTAGTAGTAATGAGATAAGTCATTGAGCGGAAGGAGTTAACCCCCATCGGCAGACCTCCTCAAAGCAGTGCTGGTCTGCTTTAAACGCCTCCTGCTCCTCTGCTCTTGTAAATCACCCAAGCCCCGATAAGGAACAATTCCCCAGACTTTAGTGACCCCCCGGCCCGTTCTGTTGCTCGGCGCCAGTGAAGAGTTTAGCCAGAATATGATATAGAGGGACGGGGAAAGTGGAGAGGATGGAGGAAAGGAAGTTCAAGGAGGAGAGAAGGAGGAGGAAAAAAGAGGTAAAAAGGGAGGAGAGTTAGTAGAGGAGAAAGGGAGTTCAGGAGTCAAGAGGAAAAAAAAATGGTCAGAAGGAGAGGAGAGTTAGGCAAGGGGAAAAGGAGGTCAGGGAAGGAGAGTCAGGAGGAAAAAGATCACTATTGAATCAGGAGAGTTCACTCGAGGAAAGTCCAGCGGAGATTCCAGAGAGAGCAGTGGGAAAAGAAAGCTCAAAGGATGAAAAACAAGAGGAGAGGAGGAAAGACAGTCCAGGAAAGGAGTGTTAGCTCTAGGAGAGGGGGGAGAGAATCGGCAGGAGTAAAGAAAAAATAATGAAAAAGAGTTATAAAGAAATGGGATAAAAAGGTGGAAAATCGCTAGGAAACGAGGAAAGCGATTTGTCGGGTGTAAAGTAAACAAAGCTGTACTCTGATGGCTTTAACTTGAATAAATTGCCATCTCACCCTCTTGAATGCTGAACTGATGCGAGCCACGAGAAAGGCCAGAGGAAAGATGTAGAGCCGTAGTATTATTACATTCTGCCACTGGACTACCGTAAAATAATCTGCAAAGGACGAAATTCTCCGCCAGATTAAAGAGGACGAAATATAGCAGCATGTTTAGGTCAGTGGGGGAACAGGCAATGAAGTAGATATGTCAGAAGGAGAGGGCGTTGTAGGTAGGACGTATATTTTATGTCATCATCACCGTGAGAGGTTGAAGAGGGTGGGTGCATGTACAGGGCCCGTTGGGGGGTACTGAAATAGAAGTTAGCTGCAGAGAGAGCTTGTTATGATGATGAATGGATGGAGGGAGGCAGCGTTGGAGTACTTGTGGGAAGGAGACTTGGAATGATGGAAATAGAAACTATTGTAATGAGGAATGATATGGAAGGATGTACTGGAGGAATACATGAAAGAGACTTAGTGGTAGGAGGGAAGCAGGGAGACTGTTATAATGAGGAATGAGGTGGAAAGATGTAATGGCGAAGTACTTGTGGGAAGGAGGCTTTGATTGATGAAGAGAAGGAGGGAGACAGTTACAGTGGGCAACAAGGTGGATGGATGTAATGGAGAAGTGCACGTGGTAGAAATCTTTGAGTGGTGGGAGGAAACAGTGATGATGGATGATGAAGAAACACAATGATATGGAAGGAAGGGTGTGATGAATTAAATGAGGGAGGGGTGAAGTGATGTGAGCAGTGGTGATGAGACAATGAAGTATAAAATTGTTGTGATGATTTACAAGAAGGGAGGAGGCCTGGAGTGGTGGGAGGTAGTGGTAATGATTGATGATGTAGAAGCGGGACAAGCTGGAAACAGGGAGTAAAGAAAGGAGGCATGGAGTGATAAGTACTAGTGACGTTTGATGATAGAGAAGCCTAGAAGCATTTTTTCTTTTTTCTGCAACGGAGGATAAACTCTGCGATGTGACATCTGACAACAGATATAAAAGTGTACATGTGTTGGTAAGAAAGTAGTGTTTGATGAATTAGAAACGGCAATAATGATAGGTTGTTGGAGGTGGAGGTGATTTTATGTGAAGGGAAAGTTAAACTGGTGTGTCGTTTCAGATGTAATTTTTTTTTTTTACCTTTACAGTAAGAGAGGTGTTACCATAACCAAATTAACGGTTAGAAAGTGAGGTGTAAGAACAGATCGTGGGACATTAGAAAGAAGTGAGATGTGTGCAGTTGGTGAAGATGAATATGATATTGATGGACTAAATGTGGGGTGTAAGAATGGAATGTGAGATTTAGGGTGAAGTGTGGGGATGTAGGAATGGAGTGTGGGACGTCAGACAGAAGTGTGGGATGTGTGGTGTATGAAAATGGAGTATCGAGATTACTAACGAAGAGTGGGGACGTATGAGTGAATTGTGGGACGTAAGAAAGGAATGCGATGTGTCAAGTTGGTGAGGATGGAGTATAAATTTTAAGGAATGAATGGGGTGGGGGGTTAAAATCGAGTATGGAGTATTAAGACTCCGGGCGCGGGGGGGGGGGGGGTAAGAATGGCGTGTTGGACATTAGGAAGGAGTGTGGTATGTGAGGTTGGTGAGAATGGAGCAACCAGCAGGAGGGCCCGGGAGGAGGTCAGGCCATGGTTGGGAAAAATGGTCAGCGTAGGTATTCATTATCGACTTGTCTCCCTCGGCGACCCCCAGACACGCCCCCACCCCCCACAAATAGCCCTGCAGACCACGCCTCTTCCTCGTACCGGGATCTTGGGCCGCGACGGATGGCAACTTCAAGACTGTTACAAGTAAATGTGGTATTAACAAAGCTGGTTACAGCACATTTGCACAGTTTGAATTCTTCAGCCCTCTAATGGTCGGGACATATTTTATCTGGTGTCCTATTCCAGCTGACGCAAGCCGATTTATTCATCCAAGAATGAATTATAGAAGCCTGGAGTTTCATGACGCTAAGAACTCTGGAATAAGTAGAAGTGGCTCCAGCGAAGTTGTACTTACAAAAATCTACCATTTACATGGTATTACGAGCGGCCTCAAGAAGAGTGTATTTGATAGATATGACAGTAAGAGAGGTGGGTGCAACAAAAAGGCAGTAATTGAGGTGGTTTAATAGTAGCATCAGGAGGACTTGTATTGATGATATAAGCGCTATTAACAAAGAGGATTCTTTCAAAATCACTAACAGAAGCTATTTTTATAGTGATACTGAGAGAGCAGTCGAACCGATAAAAATGTAATTAACAAAGGTAATTTTAATAACCATGCAGTCATTTTTCATGAGATGTTGAACTAGAAGTATCATCATCATGAACCTAATTTCTGTTCTAATTATGGGTGGTTTGGATCCAATAAGAAAGAGACAACAGAACCGTGGAGGAATTATCAGCAGTGTACCGAGAGAGCTAATGTAATAGACTGTACAGCAATTCACACATCACTCACGCCTTAGAAATCATGACTTAACCACAAGAGCAAAAAACATACACAGTTTTTAGCTAGTTTTTCTTTGTAGATGGACGTCGCAGATACCCATGTAAATGGTCATTCCGTTGACTAGGAGGGTATAAATGAGATGCAACACTTACCATGTGCCTTCTGTATCCATGATTTGTCAGTTTTTCGTTTAATGTCTTAAAGCTTCATACCCATATTTCTCACACATTTACCATATCCATCCATTTTCTTGGCTTTTCACGCCGCCTCCGACCATGAAGCTCACACGCTTATTCTCTTTCACTACTGTATTAACATCCATCACCCTGTTCATACCATGCCATCTAACCATACAGCATACAAAAATCAACACAAGCGCTTTTAATAATAGTACAAGTACAAGGAATAGTTGTTCAAGGTGATGCGTCGGTGTCAGATTTGTAAACGAGTGAATTTCACTCTTTTCATTGCTGGATGTCAGTATGGTATTTTATATTAGTTTCAACCTTATGATTTTATTTTGCTGATGGAGACGCCAGCCCGACAAAGGGTTATACAATTTTCTATGATAATAGTGGGTTGAGCAAAACTAGGCGACGCGGCTCAAACAAAAGCGACGATAATAAAATCTGCCTTAATAATAATAACTCATTAGCACAGACGTTAGTAGGGAGGGAGGCGGTAATACAGGTGTCAATGACAGTTATGGTAATAACAGAGGCGGCTCCATGAAAGACTGAGACTAGAAATAATGACACAATGACTTAATTGGAGGGCACTAGAGTTCTTTGTGATTCATGAATTTATATTGCTGAATGGTGCTGTGCCTTTCATCATCCCAGTTTATGTTCGTTTAACAGTCTTTAACAGCGGGAGACCATTTTTGTACTTGCTTGTACTGGTGTTGGTGATGATGGTGTACGTCGTTTGTACTACTTTGCTGTTTCTGATGTTGGTGCAGCTGTGTTACAGTCTTTGTCACAGTCACGGAAAGTGCTGATGGACTTCATTTTTCTTGTCTGAGGATGATAGTAATGATTACGTGTGATGAAAGTGAACATGATCAGTGTCAGATTTTTATTTTTTTTGGTGGTGGTCATTATGGTGATGATTGTTATGTACGTTCAGTTGTGCGTTTGTTTGATGTCTTGTGTTATCTTAATCTGTATCCCAGAAAGTAAAAGAGTCATTCTCCGATGATTGTGTATGTGCTACTGTGTTTGTGTGATGTCTACGTTGTCTTGCAGTCTATATCCCAGTAAGTGAAAGGGTATGAAAGGGCCACTTCATTTGGACCCAGTTCCCGCGCTGTTAACTCCGCACCGCCCGCGATTGCCCTAAAGTGAATCAAATTGGCTCTGAACTTGTGTTAGCCCGTCACGTGACCTCGTTTGCTGCTATATGGCACTGCGGGGACCTCGTTCCGCCCCCTGGCAGTGCATCACGGCACAGTTGTTGTCAGGTCGGCTGCCACACTCAAACCTGGGCGCTATTCAAGGTGGCAATGGGAGGCTTTGTAGCACCTCTTCCTCTGCAATTTATATTTGCCTACTTCATCATATTCATGCCGTGGTATTTATGTCGTTATAATATCAAGAGACTTCATAGCACTTCTTTCTTATCGTTTCACTTTTTTCCTACAACATCTTAATATTCAAAAGTTATTTATGTTGTTTTACTATCGACAGTTTTTGTAGTACATCTTCATAGCGATTCATATTGCTGACTTCATTGTAGGAACAAACATCTGTGAGGAAGAGGTGCTGCAGACTCTTCATAACCATTTCAAATGTGACTCTCAGATGAACAATGGATAGGAGAATGAGGATCGTATATTCGTTGGCATGGGAGGCATTGTAGCGCCTTTTCCCATACTAATTCATTTTACACATTCCGCCTTCATATCCTTTTTCTTTTTTGTAACAGATGTAAACTAGATCAGTATTAAAAGGACTTAGCCAGCACGCAAGACAATGTAAAGACAAAAAGGCAGTGAAAATCGGTAAGGAAGAAATTCTACAAAGTCCCTGGTGCCATCGAGACTACAGCCCTTGAGCCCTAACACTGGAGGACAGCAGAGGGGGAATAAATTTGGCACCCTATGATATGCTTATAAAAGAGGTGGCTTAATAGGTGCTCAGGCTGATTTAGTGGTGATTGCAGCCTTGAACACAACGGGGGTAATTGAAGGGAGGGGGAATTCGCCACAATTTCTTAACACTTGCTCGTCACGCCAGGCCGGGGAGGGTTGCACGCAAAGGGGGAGTAAAAGGAAGAGGGAAGGGACGGGTGACTGGTGTGCATGATTTAGTTCTCACTTTTTTGCCAGTCCACCTGCTCCCGTGCCCTGCTTTGCCTACCGGTTCCTCGCCTATTGCCCTTCTTGTACCTCGCATGTGCATTACCTCCTTCCCCCTAACATCTTACCCTCTCATATTTACTGTGAGAAGTCTATTCTGTTCCAGTCAGTGCGGTACGATGACTTATTATTCTGTTCTTGCTACCCCTTGACGATCATTCACCGAAGGAGGATTAGAACCAGTCTTCATGAAGCCCTTCAGTACGATCACGTTTCTTATTGATGTTACCGCCTAGAGATTGTATTCAGCTTTGTAATGAAGGGTTATTTTAATAATATAGTCTTACGTTAGCCCAAATGCAGTACCAGAGTATGCCGCTACCCTTAAAGTAGTTAATATAGCCCACCTGTCAGGCGACCCTAAGCCGGTATAAGCAAACTTAGGCAACATAACCCACTTCAGTGCCTCCACCCCCACCTGCCTTCACCTCCCAACCTTTACACCCTACTCCTGCACCCTAACCTTCGCACCCCATCCCCTACGCCCTTACCTCTACCCCACCTCTAACCTCCAGACCCCACGACCCCACTCCCACACCCTTACCCCTCCGGCCCTGTCCTAACCAGACACCAGGACACGCCTTCCTAGGACAACAATGGTCAGGTGACGGTGTGAAAACTGAAGCCTTCCTGGTTGTAGGGTGAATTGTGGTCTGACCTGCCCATTCCACAGCCTGATTTATACTGACCTGTTCTGCCAATGTCCTGATCTGTTTTGACCGTCCTGCCAGTGGTCTGATTTATACTGACCTGCCCTGTCTGTCTTGTCTGTGGCCTGTTTTTCCATTTTTCTGACCTTTCCTTTTTTATATCAAAACATGAGTGAACTGATGCGTGTAAATCAGGTCATAGGCTAATAATTTAAGTCGCAGATAAGGATAGGATAGGCTGGCTGATGGAAGTTAGACCTGATTGGTGTTATGCTGTTGGGTATATTATCAGGCAGTCTGACCTGTTCTCCCGGTGAATTTATTTGCTTGCCGCTGATCTTGTCTGCAAGATCATCGTATCTCTGACGATTTATTCCTCCTATCCTACCTGTAACCTGGCCTGTCTGTATATATTTCATAACCCATATAAATCTATATTAAGGGTGCCCTCTGTATAGTTTCTCAGCCCATATTAATTTACATTTTTTTTTTTTTATAATTCAGACTCATTCTGTATAAAACGTGTAAGACCATCAGTAGGAACACAGTCATTTGGCTTTACTGCGAATGAATTACCTAAGTTCGCCCTTACCAGCGAAAGGGGTACGGAGAATATGGAAAAGGAAAGGTCAAGAATAAAGGGTCTGTGCAGTAGGGAAAAAAAAAATAATAGATGAGAAGACGGGTGTCGACAAGGCGTGGTGGTTATCTACAGGAAAGTTTTAGATAAAAGAGTTTAGTTAAAGAAATGGAGGTGAGAAGACGATTGTGGGTAAGTCTTAGTGGTTATCTTAAATGTTTCCCGCCCATGCCCTACCCCGCCCACTTTTGTCCCACCCATAAAACACCAGACCTGTCACGTTAGGGGTGGAGGCGGTATTGAACTGAGAGAATGAGGGAGGAAAGGGAAGGAGACGAGGAGGACAGGTACTGCGTGGGTGGGAAGTATGGAATATAGGGCACGGCAATTGAATGGGGTAACTATAGGGGTGTTGACTTTGAAGGTAGTGGGAATTTGTGTAAATGAAGGAATTTAAGGTTGATGTATGGAACTGGAGATTACAGAGAGTCATATGAGGTTAAAGCTGAGTATTATGGAAGAGGTTTAGTATGGGTTCACTAACTTTAGAAGTGAGAATTTATTAAGGACAAAGGGAATGAGGATGGGAATTTATTAGCCTACAAGGGACAGCAAGTTTTGTATGCACTTACTCACATGACTTATGTAACTGGTTTTAAATAATCATTGTAGTTCAACAGGCAAAAGCCAGGTTTCAGATAAATACGAAAAAAAGAGCTTGAGACTAAGTGATGTCGAAAAGGAACTTAGAAAAAAAAATGAAAACGATGCATCTAGAAATATACTGAGAGGATGAAAAAAGATGTGAAATGCTTAGGCACAGTCAACAGAGTAGGTTCAGTGAAACTAGACCTGATTATTGCTCTCTTTTATATATCCCTATAAATCTGCTTCTCTCTATACGGTATATTTGTGTTTGGGCTTTTCTGGCTGATGTCATTATTCTACGTCGACAACGGATATTACTTATGCATCGTTTAAAGTAAAAAAAAAAAAACTAATTTGACCGTTTTTTCCTATACATTCAGGTTTAACACTGATAAGAACAGAGACTAAGAAACACTTCTAGCAAACTAAAGTGTGAGTGATGAAGGTACGCTACAGAATTACGAATTATAAATGAGAAATGGCGGAAGAAAGAAGTTGATAGCGGAATACACAGGCTATGAAGTGGAACCGGGCATAATTATACATCCGTTAAGACGAGTGACTGGGTATTATCAGAAAGTTATGCAGACACAAATGGCCAGAAAGGAGAGAACTTGATGAACAGCGCAGCACGGACAGGAAAGAAGACCGTAATCATACATCTTGATAAGTAAGACAACACAGATAAGAGAATAAAAGAGGCGGTGAAGAGTTTAGGCTATTATAGAGGAATGAGTGACAGGGTAGGTAAAGGAAGTGGCAACAGAAGAAAGGGCAAAGAAATAGTAATCGATGAGAGAAAAAAAAAATGTTAGTTGGTTGAAAAAGAGTAGAGAAACGGCAGTAGAGGGGAAAAAAATGGAGGTTGAAGAAGTTTAGGAGAGATAACGAATTGATGGTAGAAGAAGTAAAGAAAATGAAAATGTGATAGTGGAGAAGAGAAAATATGTTGTGAAGGAGTAATGAAGTGGTTGTAATGGTGAGAGGAACTGAGAGGTGGAGGAAGA
>JAGKTI010031610.1:0-12093 GCA_018397915.1 Birgus latro
TTGTCCCCTCCACCTCACTCACATACACTCTCCTCGTCAGTCTTTCACTCTCCATCCTCTCCACATGCCCAAACCACCTCATCATGTTTCTCCTTACGCTTCCCATCACGTCCTCAACCACACCACAATGCTCCTTCACTTCCTTATTTGTTAGTCTGTCTCTTCATGTGACTCCACACGCTCCTTTCAAATAACTCATTTCCACTGCTCTCACTCTTGACTTCTGTCCTTCCAACAGGGTCCACGCTTCACTTCCATATGTTAGAGTTGGTATCACAATACTGTCATGTAACAACTTTTTCACTTCGATGCTCACCTCCCTGTTTCTTATCACTGTTTTCAACGAACCAGCAACCTTCCTTCCCTGCTGTACCCTTTCGAGCACTTCACCCTCCAGACTTCCATCCTTACTCATCACACTACCCAAGTACTTAAATTCACTCACATTCTCCATATCCTTCCCATCCAATCTCACTGTACATTCACTGGCTTCACTTCTCTCGAAGACCATCACTTTACTCTTCCCTACATTCACCTTTAGATTCCGTTTCTTACACACTCTCCCAAACTCATCTACCAAGCCTTGCAGCTCCCCTTCGTCTTCGCTCAACGACACAGTATCACCTGCAAACAACAGTACAGGGAGTTTCCAAACACTGCCCTCTCTCACCAGGGCCACTCCAACATCCACTGTCCGACCTTGTATCTCTTTTACAACCCGATCCATATACAGATTGAACAACCATGGAGACATGACACATCCTTGTTTCAATCCAACCCTCAAATGGAAAGATTCACTCAGTTTGCCATCCACATGCACGGCAGCCTTAGCACCCTGATACATAGTCTTCACTGCCTTCAACAACTTCCCATCCACTCCATATATTCTTAATACCTTCCACAAACCTTGTCTATCCACCCTGTCATATGCTTTCTGCAGATCCATGAAGGCTGCATACAACTTCTTGCCCTTCTCTAGAAAGTTTTCCACTAAAGATCTAAGAATAAATATCTGGTCTACACAACCTCTTCCCTTCCTAAAACCTCCTTGTTCTTCTCCAACTAATTCCTCTGTAATTTCCCTAACTCTGTCAATAAGTATCCTACCATATATTTTTCCTATTACACTGAGAAGGCAAATGCCCCTATGATTACAACACACTGCTTTTTCCCCTTTTCCTTTGTACAGAGGAATAATTATACCTGACTTCCAGTCCTCCGGGAGTCTACCCTCCTCCCAAGCCAATCTGCACACCTTCCACATCCATTCTATTACTATCTCTCCCCCATGCTTCAGCATTTCACCATACACTCCATCAATTCCTGGGGCTTTCCCTATTTTAACTTTCTTCATTGCTTCCACCACTTCCATCCTGGTGATTTCTTCTTCTCTTCTCACAACCCTCCTTCTCCCTGCCATTCCCCAGCCACTTATACTTGCATTACTTTCATTCTCTATGTTCAACAGTTTATTAAAGTGTTCTCTCCATCTGTTTACTTTTTCTCCCCTCTCCACTAACAATTTACCATTTTAATCTTTCACACCCCCACTGACTTCGTTGGCACCCTGTCTAGGTCTTTTTACCTCCTTCCAGAACATTTTCTGGCACCCTGTCTAGGTCTTTTTACCTCCTTCCAGAACATTTTCGTACATTCCCTCCACTTTGCACTCAAATTCCTTCCAAATTCCTCATCCACTCTCTTCTTACTCTCTCTTACTAATTTTTTCACCTCTCTCTCACTACATATAACTCTCTCAACCATCTCTCAGTTTCTTCGACGTCCCTGTTTCTCATCCACTCATTATATGCTTTCTTCTTTTGTGCCACAGCCTCTCTCACCTCTTCAGTCCACCATGCTGTTCCCTGAACCCCCTTTCGTCTTCTCTTCACCCCACACAGCACCTCACATGCTGCACAGATTTCTTCTGTGAATACCTTGCACACACCTTCCATGTCCCCCATCTGCTCCAATCTATATTTACCCAATCGCTCTTCCACTTCCCTTTTATATTCAGCCTTTATTCCATCCTCTTGTAACTTTTCTACCCTCCTTGTAACAAATACTTCCTCCTGTCCTTCCCTTCTTCTCTTCCTCCATCTGGTTTGGATTCTGATCCTGGCCACCACCAAGTGGTGGTCAGAAAGTCCACTCCCCCAACCTCCATATATACTCTTGCATCCATTACACATCTCATTGTTTCATCCACACACACATAGTCAGTCATTGCCTTCCGTTCATTCATTCCACCGTCCTCTCTTCTCACCACTCGCCATGTATACCTATGGATCATTTTGTGCCTGAAGAGGGTATTAACTACCACCAACCCCCTCCCAGCACAAATGTCCACTAAAGCACTGCCATTCTCATCCATCTCTGCAGGCACACCACTCACCAACCACTCCATCCACCTTCTCATTCCCTACTTTTTCATTCATATCTCCAGAAGGTAATTCAAACACAGCCTCAGATTGCCTCTGCCTGGGTCTCGAACTTTCCCTTTAACCTACGGTACATACAGTATGTACAAGCCTTACACTTACAACTAATAAGGGCTCGTCGTCGGTGTCCGCGGTTGTGATCGCCGTGACTGCCCGTTCGTCATCAGTGTCCACGGTTGGGATCGCCGTGACTATGCGCTTATAATCTACGGTACATATGTATGTACAGACCCTAGACATATTGTGTCCTGTAGGGCCAACGAGCGAGACGTCAGGTCTGCACCTACATTACCACTGCCCTCTCTCTCACACGACTCAGAGATTATGGGCGTGGATTCAAACGGCACAGGAAGGAAACTTTCCTGAATGGTGGTACGTCGACACACATTACATGAGTGCACAAAACTATCTATTTCCTGTCCCATTCCTGGCCAGAAAAAGTCAGCATGGATACGGCCTTGGGTTTTCTTTTTCCCCATATGACCTCCTGATGCTGAACAATGACCCCATTCTAGCACTGCTTGGTGGTAGTTCGTGGGAACAACAAACTGCAGTCAAACCTCGCCCTCGAGTGTTCATGACTGACGGTAGAGCCATCCTTGTTTGCGAAGGAACCTGGCTCATCCACCCCGTGAATACTTGGTCACTTTACCCTTTTGTTTCCTCCGCACAACAACAAGTGTCGGGTCAGATTGTTGTTCTTGGACAACATCTTGACTACAGATCAGATCTTGCGGCAATGTGATGGCCACCGGGGTGACACAACTGGAAGCCTTGGCCATGGCTCGTGTTACTGCAGCCGAAGTCTGAGTAGTGACATCTGCGGTGCAGGTAAACTTGGCACCTGGTATGTTACCTATAATGGGGTCAAACATAGGTTCTTGCATGACAACTGCATCTGTTGATCCTGTGTAAAAGGGAGATGCTACCTGGATACGTGCCTCAGGGAACAATCTCACTGATCCGTCAATAAGCTGAGCTTGGATCTGTCTGCCTGTATATTCTTCAGGACGAACAAGACTCTGCCTGACAGTGCAACCTGAGGAACCATTGTCTCTCAGAACATTAACAGAAACACGTCCCACAAACCCTGGCTGAACAAGGAAGGCACTGTTACCTGTGGGAGGGCCTGTGGAGGAAGTGGCCAGCCATTGGTAAGGCTGCATGGCACTCAAGTCTTCAAACGTGACAGGACTATATGCATTAGGGATCGTACCCGAACTAGGTGCATGAGGAGTCGTACTTTGACTAGGTGCATGAGGAGTTGTACTCACCATCTGGGGAGCAGGAGCACTGACGGCCTGTGGAGGAGAGTTCACCATCTGAGGGGGACTAGTGAACTGTGAAGGAGGACCTGTGCTGGTGGGGACAGCACCATCGTTTGCCTGTTGGGGAATGAAGACTGCGTTTGCCTCCTGCCTCCGATACACTAGGGCTGGTGTTGAAAAGGTTTGTCCCGGTTGTCGATTGCGTGGCTGATACTGCTGCTGCTTAGGGTACTGCTGCTGGTTAGGGTACTGCTTGTACCTCTTCCAGTCAGGTTTCTGTGTATTCTGCCCCTGGTCCTTCTGCGGTTTGTTTGGACCTTTGCCATTATTCTGAGAACGGCCTTGATGCTGGGGTTCAGTCTGTGATTGCTTACCAGACTTAGCAGTATCTTTCTTATTCCATGGCTGTTGCCTACGAATTTGGTACCCATATGCAGTAAAGAAAGCATCAGCCTCTTCCACCATTTGGTTTGCATCCTTCACTTTGGACATCTTGAGCTGGGCCATAAGCTCAGTAGGCCACGACTTTTCCAGCTGTGTGCACAGCACAAGGTCGATTATTCCCTCTCGCGTGCTAGGAATCTCGTCGTTCTCCATCCGCTTGCCTAAGTATGCCGTGAGACGGTCAAGGAATTGTACAGCTGTCTTCTTTTCCTGGAGACGCGCCTTCATGAACTGATTTCCAGCGTGATCAACAGTAAGACTGTACGCTTTGATGAGTGCGGTCTTCATCATCTCATACATGAGATTATCTTCGCTAATTCTGTGGAGAATGTCGAGGGCAGGGCCCTCAAACAGGCTAAGGAACTGAAGCCGCTTTGCTGCCTCATCCAGATCGTACAGTCATGCCATGTCTTCGAAATGAGCTATGAATGGCTCGATTCGCTCGCCTTCCTTGTAAGAAGGAAACTTGAGACGTGGAGTTGCTAGAACAGGTGGTGAGAGAGCAGTAGTGGAGCTTGGGTTAGCTGCACCCAATGTGCCTGAAGCCAAGGAGTCTCGCTTCAGCTTCAGCACTTCAGGCTCGTGTTTGTCACGTGCCGCACGCTCATGTTCACGTTCTCTCTCACGTTCCTCGCGCTCTTTCTGACATTCCTCGTGCTCTTTCTGATGTTCCTCGCGCTCTTTTTGACGTTCCTCATATTCACGTTGTTCTTTTTCGTGCTTGCGCTGTTCTTTTTCGTGTTCACGCTGAATTTTCCGCTCTTCACTGGCGGCATTCTCGCGTTGCTGCTCGTAATTGCAACGCGACAGGACATAGTCTCTAATTTCCTGGGGGCTAGTAAGCCCCATCTCCTTGGCTTTCTGCACGTATGTGCTAGTTTCCATGATGCTCAGATTGAGACTGAGTGACTAAGGACTGAGACTGATATGCTGGCTGGTGTGCAGCAGTCTACCTAACTAAGAGTGAGTGAGTGATTTCGGTAATAATTTCAAAGGAGTTTATATCCTGGAATGAGGTCGCCAGATGTTAGGGGGAAAATGAAAAATGTATAACAGTGTATAGCTATATATGCTAGGAATAACTGTCGAGTCGATTATTACGAGAGAATCGACTCGTGAAATCAAGTGGCGATTTCACTTTTATGCTGGCTTACTTCGCCAATTCTCTAGAGTCGAGATTTTATAGACTTTCTCAGCAGTACACAGCAGAGACTAAACGCTCAAGTAGGCTGTGTTACTGTACTGTTGGCCTCTGAGAAAGTGTTTCTCCCCTTAACATTAAAAAAATAATAATAAACAGGATCTTGGCTAGGCCAAACTCCTAGCTAGCACAACGTATTTAAGGAATAATACCAAAAGCTGGGCAAAGTACCAGTCTTGATTAATATAAGTAGTTGTGCTAACCTGGAGTAGCAAAAATGTACTAAATATGTGGGAAAATCAAACACGACTGTTACATTTAACAAAGTTCAAGAAAACGAACTGTAAATTTATTAAATACAAGAAAATAAATTTACGTTACATGAATCAATTCAAAATCAAAGAAAGGGAAATGCTCTCACTCAAGCACTCAGACAAATAGCTAAATAGCCTTAAGCCTAGGAAAAACAAAAGAAATATTAATCGGTAAGGATGAGACCATCGCTTCTCTAGTCGATCACCAAGTTGGTGGAAGATTCAGGAAAACACCGATACTGCAGGATGTGTAGATCACTCGCGCTGGGTATCGCAAACCCACTCTTCGTGACTGCTAAAGGACGACTGACTGTGTTTTTGAGTGTCCAATGTAAGGGACGCAACGTAAGGGACGTGTGAAAGAGGCGTGGCCAAGTAACGGCCAGGGAGGCAGAAACGATAATTCAGAAATTATCGTTCAGAGGAATGCATTGTCTGTACATAAAGACAGTCACTCGCGAGAGAATGACGGAAGTTTTGAAAATCTGATGCAAATACAAGTACACGAGTGGACAGTTGAGAGAACGGCTAATTCTCACGGACTTCAGAACTATTCGTCGCTCCAGCAAAATCACTCGATGTCACGATTTACAATACATAATTTCACGATGTAGAAAATTCGTGACAAACTTAACCTAACCTAAATCAGAAAACCACCTACCTACCTCCCTACCAGACATGCATAGCACTTAATTAAAACCCCATTCACATAAATAATTGGCACAAAGCATGAATTAATCAAATTTTAACCCAAAAATGATGATTTTGAGGTGAGTAAGGCAGGGGTGTTCGCCAGCTGACTACATAATGAACGTAAGGAAGAGACATGATTATTACTTAGAAAATCACCTTTTCACAGCCTATGCACTCAAATATGGGACACAAAGCATGAAGTAAATAAAATGTAACCAGAAAAATTATGATTTAGAGGTGTGTGGGGCAAAAATGGTCACCAGTTGACTAGATAGTGAATGTATGTAAGAGACATGGTAATCACTGAGAAAATCACCTCTTTCACAGCCTGTGCTCTCAAATATGGGACATAAAGCATGAAGTAAATAAAATGTAACCAGAGAATGAGGATTTAGAAGTGATTATGGAAAATATTTAGCAGTTGACAGTGTTTACTTACTGTCCATGATTGTTGTTTACCCCCATCTCTAAGGTTTTTACAGTGGTCATAATTGCTCTCGAAGCATGTCCAGTAATCCAGTGTTTAACTACGCTTAATCCTTAGCACTGTGACTTTTGATTATTTAAACAAGAACGAAAAATACCGCAAACGATTGGACAGCCGTCCACTGTTCACAGGAGTTGAGACAGACCTAGTAGGAGGGAGATTGGGCGGGAAGGGAGCTAGTCAGAGTGCGCGGGAAATTCAAACTGACGCGGTTGGAAAAAATCAGATTTTTTTTTTTTTTTTTTCCAATTTTGGGGTTTCGGCCATTAGCCCATGATGTCCAAATAGTGATGTACCTGGATAGTGGACGTCCGGATAGTAGAGAGATTACTATATATATTATTTTGTGTAAGAATAGGGCATAGGTTTCATTTCAGTGGATGAAAACAGTGGAAAAATCCAGGGAAGATTTACTTAGCGCAGAGCGGCGAAGCAGATGACGTGAGAGGGTAATAGAGGAGAGGTAGGGAGGGGAGTCTAGAATGGGGGAAAAATGGCTAAATTGTCAACAATGGATGGGAGTACTGATGACATTAGCAGCTCTGACTATTGTTGGACATTGGCAGTGCTGATAGATGATACAAGTCACCGCCTGAAAGCCCGTGGGAATTAAAAATAACACAGAGTCACTCAAGTGACGCCCCTCGGTATGATCCATTGCACCCGACCGTCACGAAAGTGACGACCCGCGGTTATGGGGTTAAATAAACTTCGTAAATGGAGCAGTAAATGGTAAATGGAATTCAGTATGGACAAGTGTCATGTAATTATGTTTGGTAAAAGTGGAAAAGACCAGTGTGAGATTATAAG
This sequence comes from Birgus latro, assembly GCA_018397915.1. Taxonomy (NCBI): domain Eukaryota; kingdom Metazoa; phylum Arthropoda; class Malacostraca; order Decapoda; family Coenobitidae; genus Birgus; species Birgus latro. Next base: position 7,599 of record JAGKTI010031610.1, read on the forward strand.
TTTAGGAAGTTCAGTAAAAGACTATCTCTGGCTGACCACATCAGTAAGAAAGTACATAACATGTATATGCTGCTTGCTAATATGAGAATAGCATTCACATATATTAATGAAGACGTGCCGAGAAAAACATTAACATCATTTATCAGACCATCCCTGGAGTATACATAATAGTCTGGAATCCTCATCTCAAAAAACCTAGTGCTGACAATGGAGACTAAGGAAGAAGTGGTGGAAATGTTTAATAGATGGAAAAATGGAATGGAGAAAGGGGAATGAAAATAAATATGGATAAGACAAAGGTAATGGTGACAGGCAAGAAATCAGAAGAAAAAATTCAGTCAGGAAAATGGCCATGTGGATGCTGTGGCAGAGGAGTAGGAGTGAACTCAGTGTTGTGCACGGTGTATAATAAGTGGTGCCATAGAAAGTGTTCAGGTCTGTAGAATTTGAGAAGAGTGCAAAATTTCTGCTTCCCAGCCTACATAAGAAGAGACAGAGGGAGATAAAGCTGAGGATGCGCTAGAGGTGAATGGGGGTACACTACAGGAAGTGTAGCAGTTCTGCTATCTAGGAGATGTATTGGACTGTGAAGCAGAGGTGGAGAGATCAGTTAGTATATGAGTGGCATCAGCATGGTTAAAGTGGAAGGAAATAACTAGCATACTGGTCAACAAACACATACCACTGAGACACAGAAGTAAAATATATATGAGGTCTGCATTTGACCAGTATTGATATGTGGTGCTGAAACATGGGCTTTGACAGATAGACTGATGAATGTTCTGAGGAGTGCTGATCGTTGAATGTTAAGATACATGGCGGGAGTGAGATGGGAGGACAGAGTTTTGAGTGAGGAGGTAGCCAAAAGATGCAGGGTGAAGGATATCAGTATCATCTTGAGGCAGAAGTGGCTTAGATGGTTTGGTCATGTGAGGAGGAGTGATGAAGGGAGCTGCGTGAGAATAGCAGAGGAACTGGAAGTGGTGGGATGTCGACCGCCAGGAAGACCTAATAAGACCTGGAAAAGTGTTGTAACGCAAGATATGGAAAGACTGGGTATTGGAGAAGAGTTAATCCAGGATAGGAAGCAGTGGAGAAAAGCCATCGCATATCCAACCGTAGTTTGTATGTGGGAACGGAAGGATGAAAAATGAAGATGATGATGATGAAAAACACATAGATAAGATTGAAAAAGTACAAAGGGCCACTACAAAATGGGTACCAACCTTAAGGGATCTAAGCTACAAAGAAAGACTAGAGAAATTGAGTCTGCCAGCACTACAGGAGAGAAGGAAAAGAGGAGACATAAATATGCTGTATAAATGCATCTCAGGGAAAGAGAAAATGGACATAAGTGAGTATATAACCCATGGATAAGCATCAGCAAGAGGACACTGCAAAAACTACACTAAAAGAGAGATGATAAAGACGTAAGGAAAGTCAGTTTCCCAAATAGGGCAATTGATCAATGGAGTGCACTACCAAATGAAATAATGTGTGCCAAAACAATTCATAAATGTAAGGATATGTATGATAATAGTGAATTAATACATGGGATGGTATGAGCTTGACTCATTCCTGTTAAGATACAGTTAGGTAAGAACAGTTAGGTAAGAAACACACACACACACACACACCACCGCTCGCTGGCGCAGTGGTAGCGTTCTCGCTTGCCATCTGGTAGACGGGAGTTCGCGCCTCGCTCAGGTTGCGAAAAGTTTCACTGACGAAGTGGGTGGTTACTGTCCCCCTTGAGCAAGGGAATGGGTGTGTGCATGTGTGAAGGTCACAGCCTTGCCCATAGATCGGACTATATGAGCTCTCAGCTTCCTTCCGGGAGGGTAAAAGCTGACGATCACTACCATCAAGTGATCCTGACTGACCCGGTGAGTTACACACATACACACACACACATTACAATAACACTTTGCCGAATTTGTCATCAGTAAGCATCTGTACTGGAAGAAGTCCTACATTATTCACATTTACGTGAGATGTTTTAATTCATGTTCCATCTAAAGTAACATGGCTGACTATTCAGGGTAGATGGTTTTGCATGTAATAGGTGATGTCTCTGTCTGTCTCTCTCTCTCTCTCTCTTTTTCTCTTTCTCTCTCTCTCTCTTTTTCTCTTTCTCTCTCTCTCTCTTTTTCTCTTTCTCTCTCTCTCTCTCTCTCTCTCTGGTGGATAGCAATAGAATTAGTGTACAGTAAATCCTCTTTCTTTCAGCATTCCACAGTTCCATTTTTAGCTTTTAAAAAATTAGGCTGTGTTTTAAATATGTTTTGTCTGTACTTGTACTAATATGTTTATATACCTATTTTATTGCCTATTTGTAGTATACAGGAGCTAAGCTTTTGATGTCCTGTCTCTGTATCTGCATTTATCCAGTCTTGTTTTAAACACACGAATATTTTTTTTTTTGCTTTCACCACCTCTTCGTCAAAGTCATTCCAATTACCAATGCTTCCCTTCAGGAAACTGAACCTTCCATCATCCAACATATAATGATCCTCTCTATCCACTCTTTCCAGTTCTCTTACATCACTAAACGTCGTGATCAAGTCACCTCTTTCCCTTGTCTCACGTAGTGTTGATAACTTCAGTTTTTCCAATCTCTCCTCGTAGGTCAGTTCCCTTAAGTATGGTATCATCCTTTTTGCCGTCCGTTGAACCCCCTCCAGTTTATCAATATTCTCCTTCAGAATAAGGTGACTATACCACAGCTGCATACTCTAGTCTTGGCCTCGCCATGGTCACTATCAACTCCCTCAGCTTTTCCTCATCCGTATAATTAAAAGCCACTCTCATGTTGGTCAGTAATCCATAAGTGCCTCCAATGATTCTGTTTATACGTTTTTCTGGTGACAAGTCATCCTGAATAATCACTCCCAAGTCTTTCTCAACTTTTCTTTTACTAATTATCTCATTGCCCACTTTATATGTCCAGTGCGGTCTTTTTTCACTCATCCCATTTCTAATCCATGACACTTCTTGGCATTAAAATCCATTTTCCAAGTCTGGCTCCAGCTGTGGAGTTTGTCAAAGTCCTTTTGCAGTTTTTACAGCTGTCAATACATTTAATATGTTTCATGATTTTAGCATCATCTGCAAACTTACTCATGTAACTATTTAAACCTTCCGGCAAATCATTTATATATATATCAGAAACATTATTGGAGCTAAGACAGAGCTCTGGGTTACTCCACTAGTCACATCATTGTGAAACCTTATCTCATATAACTGTTAACATTTCCCTTCCTATCAGATAATCTCCCATCCACTTTAATAGGTTCCCATGCACTCCTCCAAAGGTCTTCAACTTCCATAGCAGTCTCTTATAGGGCACCCTGTCAGATGCTTTCTTAGATCAAGATAGACACAATCTGCCCATCCCTCTCTCTCTTGTATATCAATTACCCTACTATAGAAACTTAATAGGTTGGTAATGCAAGGTCTTCCTTCCCCAAAACAAAATTGTCTTGGTGTTATCACTTCATTTTCTAAATATTTTATCCATCTCTTTCTATAATTTTCTTACAAATTTTGCATGCAACCCTAGTGAGTGATTCAGGTCTATAACTGAGTGGATCATCCCTATGTCTTACCTTGAAGATTGGCACAATGTTTGCTCTTTTCCAGAGAGCTCTTGATGGTCATACAAACTGGCCACACTAATTGATCAGCACATTCCTTCAGGATCCATCCAACCACACCACCTGGTCCCATTGCTTTCCTCACAAACCAAGTCCCTCATCAGTTGTAGCACCTCATCCATGTCAACTGCAGTATCTGCCATTCCCATCATCCTGGGTTCCATTTCAGGCTCCCTAAATTCCTCTTCCGACACACAGACTGACTGCAGCTTGTTGTTCATTATTTCGCACAATTCTCCTTCTCTTTTGTAAGTTTCATCTCCATTTGTGCAGCGTGTGAGGTGGTGTGTGGGGTGAAGAGAAGACGAAAGGGGGTTCAGGGAACAGCATGGTGGACCGAAGAGGTGTGAGAGGCTGTGGCATGAAAGAAGAAAGCATATAATGAGTGGATGAGGAACAGGGGCGACGAAGAAGCTGAGAGACAGACGAGAGAGTTATATGTAGTGAGGAGGAGAGAGGTGAAAAGATTAGTAAGAGAGAGTAAGAAGAGAGTGGATGAGGAATTTGGAAGGAATTTGAGTGCAAAGTGGAGGGAATGTAAGAAAATGTTCTGGAAGGAGGTAAAGAGAGCTAGACAGGGTGCCAACGAAGTCAGTGGGGGTGTGAAAGATAAAAATGGTAGATTACTAGTGGAGAAGGGAGAAAAAGTAAACAGATGGAGAGAACACTTTAATGAACGGTTGAAGACAGAGAATGAAAGTAATGCAAGTATAAGTGGCTGGGGAATGGCAGGGAGAAGGAGGGTTGTGAGAAGAGGTGAAGAAATCACCAGGATGGAAGTGGTGGAAGCAGTGAAGAAAGTTAAAATGGGTAAAGCCCCAGGAATTGATGGAGTGTGT
>JAGKTI010031611.1:0-12093 GCA_018397915.1 Birgus latro
TGGTGCTGATCACCACACACACACACACACACACACACACACACACACACACACACACACACACACACACACACAATAAATATATCTATATCTATATATCTGTATCTGTCTGTCTGTCTATCTACCTATCTGTATCCATTAGATCTATTTCCCATCGTGGACCTACTTTTCCCTCCATTGGCCTTTCGTGGACAGGGACAACACAAATCCGTGAAATTTTAAATATCTGATAAGAAGACGTCTGGATGTTAAAGAATATTTTTTTGGTTGTAGCGTACGTACTGAATGCGTTTTGATGGGTAACATGCTCGTGTACGACTTTTCGTTTTGGAGTTATGACTCCTGAAGAAAGAATGAATTAATGAGAAAAAGATAGTAGAAAGAACAAACTCAATATTTTTACGACTCAAGTCTGCGACTCCTACAAAGGTTAACGGGGTTTTGAAAGGAGCTTTGCACTTAAATAGCTAGGGTCTTTTAGTCTGTATGCGTAATGCTGGACTCAAGAAGTGTTTTCATGCCAGGACTCCTATGCCTAATGTACTGTACATAACCTCATCTGAACCTGGGCCATCCCTACATAGTATGCGCTATTGAGCATTGATATTGGTGGGTATAAGTAATGACGACAAAAATGAAACTGAAATCGGAATTATGGAATGGTATGGCGTGGAAAAACCCCATCACCCACTCACGCCTGATAACGCAAATGTGTCGAGAAACAGAGAGGCTGATCTGAAATACTGGGCTAACATAGTGGAAGTAGTGCTCTTTCTGGCTTCTCTTTCTCAACGATTTATTCTCCTCACGACAGCTTATTTCTTTCTTGTGTAGTAGTTACGTTTATGTTCTTGTTTCTCCTTTTGCAGATAAACTGATAAGAAGAAAATGCTAAAACCTCCTAAGCCTGGGAGATTATACCCACAGTTAAAGGAGTCTAGTGGTTCTGCAGCAATTATACAGGGTGGCCCGTAAACAGCACTGCACAAGAAACTCGTCCTTGGTATTTTATGTGCTGTGGAGACCGGCACAATCTGCTGTTCAGGTCGTGGGTGTGGACGTAGGAGCAGGAAATGAATAAAAGATGCATCATTAGCATTGATAACACCGACTGAGCCGTCTCCTCTAAACACGATAAATCGCCCTGCGCACTGAAGGAGGGGCGTTGTTTATAGGCCAGCCTGAATAACTGGTAGAATTTCATAACGTGACTATATATTCTAAATGAACAAACGTGTGGTCAGGTCAGTAGAAACATGTAATATATAATAACAGCATGATTAAGGGTGATGCTGGTTCTGATGTATGAGAAATATTTGTCAAATAGTAGAGTTTGTATAACGTGGGTATATATTAGAGAGAAGAATAAATATTTAGTTCATATTAAGATTCAGGCTCTTATGACTCACTCTAAGGTGAATGAAATAGTCTGGCATTAGCTGGAACAGAACACTAGTGTTGTACCAGCATGCAGCATTGCCACTGAGGCTCCTATGACTCAGTCTTAGCTGAAAACAATCACATGACATTAGCTAGAATAGGATACTGAGCTGTCTTAACCTTAAGATGTTTAGATTAGCGAATGCATACTTGCGATTACAACAGCGTCATGATAAGGTTGAGAAGGCCCTGGTGTATGTGAAACTAGAAAGCATTCAGAGAGCACAAGAGGTCGCCAACGCTATTACTTATTAACAAGCACCATCTAAAGTCGTTGGTGGATATAATTAATTCTCAGACTGCTGTCTCTACATTATCTCCGAGAAAGCATACCTCCAACGACGCCAATAGAATTTATAATTTGTTCCTGCTTCCGGATCCGGATCTACATCAAATTTTAGTAAGTTCTTCTTATAAAGCCCCCGTAGTCACTAGATTTTACTGAAATCCGATAGCAACTTTTTGAGATATCTTGTCTACAGACGGACAGACAAACAAACAGACCGACAGGTGAATTTATAACCTCCTCCAACTTTGCTGGCAGAGGAGATAATCAGCTGCCAGAATGATGGATTTATGAAGTGGTTATTCATTAGGGGAATGAATGAACTCAGGTGACATAACTGTTATTTGTTCAGGGTAGTTTCTGTGGCTTCCATTTACATTTCATATGATTTATGAAACTGGGCGTGTTAGAGTGTTCATTAATCTCTTTAGTACTGTTGAACTCTTTCATAATTTCAATACAATCGCTTGGGAAGAGCAAGGATAAAATGTATCAGTGCATTATCGAACTGAAGGGTCAATGCAAGCTCGTGAAAATAAGAGCATGCTTACATAATTAGCACGTTGAATGTACAGTCAGGAAGAGAAGTTTGCCTTTTGCTACACTGCGTCTCCTTCACACATTAGGCATATACGTCACTTTCCAGTCTGATACATCACAGCTATGGGTACAGAACCATGCCAACCGTGTGAAAACTCATGAATATCAGCGAGCACAGGAAAATGGGCAATAGAAGTTGTGAAATATGAGGTGAACTTTTGTGTCCGTTTGTACGTAGAGTTAGGCCCGTATCCTGTTAACCATAGAAGGATCTTTAGTATCTATCTCTTACCAGTTTTTTTTCCAGGATAATGTTTTTTTCTTTTCAATGCAAAATAAAATAACTATAAAAGATGTAAATGGCATATAAGGAAATAGTAAGGTCAACAGGGAATAATAAATTGCTAAGGAACAGGTAAAACAAAGTCTGAAAAGTTAAGGAGACGTCTCTTGGTCATTAGCACATTCCTACCACGTGCTAATATGTAAACAAAGGCACGTGCTCGAAGTGACGTGACGCGTGTTGGTGCGTTCAGCGGGACAAGGCTGAGGCAGTGGGTGAGGGGTGAGGCTGTGAGTGATGGGTGTGGGTCGAGACTGTGGGTGAGGGGTGAAGCTGTGGGTAAGGGGTGAGGCAGTGGGTGAGAGGTGAGGGGTGAGACTGTGGGTGAGGGGTGAAGCTTTGGGTAAGGGATGAGGCTGTGGGATAGGGGTGAGGCTATGGGTGAGGGGTGTGGCTTTGGGTGGTGACGACAATCTTCCAAAGACAAAGGAATAGCGATGGGGGGTGGGAGAGGGAAGATGAGATACTGAGATGAATAAAGGAAGGCTACGAACAAGGGCGAGAGAAGTCGAAGAAGCAGTGAGGACTAGGGAGAAGAGAAGCAAGAGAGAGGAGTAAAAAGGAATACAAAGAAGTGCAAACAGAAACAGACCAGTTTGCCAATTCGAGGTTCTTTGTAATAGAATAGGCTATACCTAATATAACTGTTCTCTGAGAAAAGGCTAGGTGGAGATAACAAGAAAGGAAAAGTAATGGTAAAGCTAAGACTGGATATAAAGCAGATAGCACATACAGAGTGTATAGAGAGAGAGAGAGAGAGAGTGAGTTTATGTAAATATAATTGCAGTAATATTTGAGTCGGGATGAAGTAATAAAGCAAACATGGACATGCACACAGATTAACACACACACACACACACATACACACACACACACACACACACACACACACACACACACACACACACACACACACACACACACACACACACACACACACACACTCAGAAGCACATGAAATGAATAAGACAAAAATACGCACAGCACAGATAAAAAAGAGTGAGCACACAAGAGGAGACAGACAGACACACAGTTCTAATACCCGAGATGAAAGCCAGAACACCGTTAAAAACTACACACACATTTTTCCAGGAATTCGGTCTGTCATTATCACTCGAGAAATCTATGACGGAGGACGAACTTTGAGGAGCGGCGAAAAATGAAAGGGGGAGGATAAAAAAAAAAGTTCCAAACAGGGGAATATTAAAGGGACTTTTTATGAACTTAATATCAAGGCCACCTAGGAATTACGTGCCAAAAAGCCAGATCTTTTTTACTGCCTCTACTTTCATCCCTGTCAGTACTGAGGAAAGTGTAGACGAATAAATCAGTATCGCTTCAGGTACAGGTGAGCATGAGGGTGAGTATATATAAAGACTACACGGTTGGAGGAAATAAAAACAATAAGGTAATTTATAAAAGTAACAATTTTCGAGAGGAAAGAAATTATTGTGGAAAAAAAAAGGAGTATTGGTTTCCATGCCTGAGTATACATGAATCCTAACAAATCTGACCGGAAGCTTTGGTGAGCGATAGGGTTGGGGTTACCGCAGGGATGCCATCTTTACTCTTCAACACCAGCCAAGTTCTATTGACCAACAGACTCACTGCAGTTATTTCACGTTCTTCCCTGTCATTTCTCACTGTCAAAAAATCTCACTTCGCATAACTATGGTATTTAATTCTTGATGTTGCCATTCTATTTTCGATCACTGAAAGCCAATGTCTTGCGTCTGTGCAAGAAGGCCGATCGTAGGGAAAAATGTAACTGCAACACGCAAAAAAAAAAAAAAATATCCATAGAGAGATGGCAGTGGCCGACCAGACTCGCAGGCTTGTTTCAGCCCTCATGTATTGTACATAATTAGCAATGATGTAGTTTTCAAACTTTGCCCCATGAACGTTCTGTGTATAAGGGAGATGTGCCTAGGAAATTCGACGTAGTGTGACACCTCGATATCTCAGACTGGATAGATCCGTAACTGTCTGTGACTGTATTCATCGAAGTATGTAAGCAGATCAGCAACGTCAGTAGCAGCTGTCAGATGATGTATACCCTTAGGTCCCACAACTGCGGGCTGGAAGGGAAGTCCATCAAATATAGCCTACTGCAGAACTAGAGATGCTCTGTGTTCAAATGTAAATGCTATGATAGATAAAACTGTTGGATTTTACGTCACATGTATTATGCTGTGTTAGAACCAACTCTTGCTCTGCACGTCTCTGCCAAACTACTGTAACGCTAACTGCATATATTATTTAATCTTCAAAATCGGTTGTAAGTCTGCGCCTGGAGGTTAAGTCCCAACTCGATGCAGCGGTCGATGTTAGCACCAAACACCCTCCCGTATGCTGCTCATACCTTGTTCTGCAGCAGAGCATAGACACAGGAAACGATCGGCTTTGTTGTATATCCGCAAGACACTGGTCCTCAGTGATCGAAAACAGTGGAGCAATATCAAGCATTAAATACCTAAGTAATGGGGAGTGAGAGTTTTTGACAGTGAGAATTGACAGGGAAGAACATGAAATAACTGCATTGGGTCTGTTGGTCAATAGAACTTGCCTTATGGTGAAGGGTAAAGATGGCATCCCTGCGGTAACTCCAACCCTATCGCCCACCAAAGCTTCCGGTCAGATTTGGTAGGATTCAGGTATACTCAGGCATGGACTTTGAAGGTTGTTAAAAGCATCAGTTTAACTGGCACTGCAACAGTTTGACATTGTTCAGTCTATCGGTAACACCCTGTGCACGTATTTCATTACAAATTTATCACTATTCTTATGCAAGAAGAATGAACCAAAGACCAGAAGCCGGCAAGATTCTTCCCTCCAAGAAAAAACAAAACCAAGAAAAAAAAAAGAGCTAAATTCAAGCTCCTTTCATTTCGAGATGCCTGGACACACTGCGTTTGAGAGGCTGAAGGTCATAGGCAGTAGGAAATACAGACAGAGGAAGAATGTTCCACAACTGACCTGTTGCATACATGAAGGACTGGGAGTAACGGTTAACTCATGCATTAGAGAGTTGGACAGAAATGGGATGAGAATTTGTTGCTAAACGGGTGATATTCGCCCGTCGTAGTGGCGGCGGTATGCAAGCAGACAGTTCAGAGGAGCAGTGACCATTGAAGTAGCGACAGAAAAGAGATTAAGATGCAACAGTACGGGGAAGAGACAGAAGTTAAAGGGAGTCAATAAGAGGAGGAGAGTTAATGAGATGAAAAACCTTTAACTCTACCGTGCTGAGAAGAGCTGTATGTGGGGAGCCTCCCCACGCATGAGTTGTACTCTACACAGGGGCGAATAAAACCCGTGTATGAAGTCAACAACTATGCAGGGGGAAAAGGAGGCACAAAGTTGGCTTAGCACATCTAATTTCTTTGAAGCAGATTTTACAAGAGGTGTAATATGATCTTTCCAAGATAAAGCCCGTGAGAATGAAACCCCAAGTATGCTTACAGACGAAGCAGAGTTGAGTTAGATATTGTTGAAAATAAGAAGATACTCCTTCGGAAGATATTGAAGGGTTGAAAGATGTAAGAACCGAGTTTTTGAAGCATTAAACAAGTTTACTTTAACTCCAATCACATATATGAGCCAAGTCAGACATTAGGTGTCTGACTTGTTGGTTGAGGATAGACGCTGTTAAAAGCGAATGGAAAGGGAAGGGTGGAATTATCAGCGTATGAGTGGATAAGGTTAGATGTGCGGCTTAGAAAGTCACTGATGAATAGAAGAAAGAGAATTGGCGATGGAACAGAAGGCTGAGGAATGCCACTATCGATAGCTGTAGGAGAAGAACGGTGGCCGTCTACAACAGCAGCAATAGAACAACCAGAAAGGAAACTAGAGATGAAGGCACAGATAAAAGGATAGAAACCGTAAGAGGACATCTTGGAAATTAAGGATTTATGCCAGACTCGATTGAAGGCCCTTGAGATGTCAAGTGCAATGGAAAAGCTTTTGTCAAAGTCCCGAAAGGAAGATGACCAGGAGTCCGAAAAGAAGATAAGCAGATTGCCATTGGAGCGTCCCTGGCGGAACCCATACTGACGATCGGAAAGTAGGTTGTGATAGGAAACGTGTTTTATTTCTTCTTTACGAATAGATTTAAAAATTTTTGAAGTACCGAATGTTAAAGCACTTGGGCGATAGTTAGAGGGCTGAGAACGGTCTTTGGGACAGGCTGAATGAGAGCAATCTTCGAACAAGAAAGAAAGGTACAAGCTGACAGACAAATGTGAATTTTTTTTTTTTTTTTTTTTTTTTTTTTTTTTTTTTTTTTTTTTTTGACAACAGGAGGGACCTCATTCACCAGGCTTATTCGTTTATTTTTAAAGCTTCCAAAGGAGGTGGGACCAAATACGTACAGTAGTAATGCAGTTTCTTCCACATCTCCACTACTTTATTACCAAACCAGTACTTATCAAGTTCTTTTCTAAGGTGAAATTTATCCGAATTTTATCCATTTATTTGCGTTCTGTCCTGGCTACCCATTAGTAATAGACTACTTAACTAATTCCTTTATTTATTCTCATCATCCGCCAAAATACTTCAACTGAATCTGCCCTTTTTCTTCATCTGTCCAATGAATGAATAATTTATATTTTGTAATGAATCTGACTTCGAACATAAGCCAAGATTCTCATTCTCAGCTTCTAGTAGTTTAACAAAGAGATGCCAACGGAGGAATGGCCTTTTTCAGGCGTCATACGTCACTGAACACTTACACAGAGGTACCCACCATCACCAGTCTGATGGGCATGAGATGCCACTTAGATCTGGTGTTAAGGTATCAGTTAGAAATTTTATGATGTCCCGATGGTCACATGGAAGAACCGTGAAACTGGATTGTGAAGTTAAATCCAAAAACTGCTCCCTGCGACAGCCGCGGTGGAACACACAGTTCCAAGTCTACTGTTTTCTCTCCTCTGCCATCATCTTGAGCATTCTCTCCTGGACACATTCCAGTGAATTTATATCCATCCAACAGTATACTGACCAGAAATTTATTAGACAGTTTAGATGTAGTCTGGTCTAAACTATGTTGCATCAACTATCCCATTGCTCATACTATTAGACAAAGGTCCAAGGAACCCTATCCCTTTATCATGCACACAGTTTGAAAGAGGTATGAAAGTAGGTAGATTATGAGCGAAATAACTGATCATACTCTGTTCAAATGATATGACCATATGGAGAGAAAGTGAGATGATCACTAAGTGTGCGAATGACATGGTCGTATGAGGAGAAAGGGTGATGAGAGACTAATGAAGCGGATATACAGATCAAACTCAGAGGGAATGAGAGTAAATGGGAGTCCAGTGTGGTAGTAGAATGGGCAGATAAAAGAGAATTTGAATAAAATAAGACTGATGACTCAAGGTGATGAGACGCTTGCGTGACAGAATAAACCAGAATGAGGCTGCATACGGACTGTGGAGGGATGGATGACTGTTAATTATTTAAGGCAACTAATAGGTGAAGCGATTAGGTGAAACCACAAGAAAAAAGTCAGTAGGGCCTGACTGGGAGATCAAGGTTGCTGTTGTGCAAATTAATACGACAGCTGAGGAAGAGAATATGAGTGAATGAGGATGCTTTCTCTTGCTTTCGGACGCTACCCACTAAAAGCGGGCAGCAACGAGGGCGTAAAATAACATCCTCATTGTGAGAAATCATAGACAGTCAAAACAAACAGCATCTGATTGAGCAAACATAGCCTAAATTATATCTCCTACAACCACAGAGAAGTCATTCACTATCAGCATCAGTGATTTAATTAGAACGTTCTTATCACAAGCAGAGTTTACCTAATCTTTCCACAACATATGTCTCTGAGATGAAGTCCCCTGTGAATCAGTAGACGTTTTCAGTATCAGCCAGGATTTGTTGAACTGTATTTTTTGTATGATTCAAGTAAATCTTCCATCTGTTAATAGTCTGTTCAATACTTTTATTGGCGTAAATCCTCTGTCAGTTACTCTCATGAACAGTAATCCTCGTCTCCCTTTACTTTTTTTTTTTTTTTTCAATTATCCATGTGCAAAATAAATTTTAAGTATAGTTATATCTCCGTCGTTCATACACCTGCCTTGGCGGAGATCTGACTATTTTTACAGTTTATTTTCCTGAGGATCAGCGGCATAAGAAGACAGTATTGCGGACCTGTATTCTTTCCACAACACTTCTTCATGACTAGCAACATATTCCAGTGTTACTCTTATATTACAGCCGTGCATTCGGGATGGAGAGATGGTAGTTTTAGGCCAAATTATAGTGGACGGAATATAGTATTTTATCACTATGACCAGTGACTTCATCCCACTCTGGCTCCTGTAACAAACTCGCAGCTGAATAAAATCGTCTGACGTTATGTGACATAGAATATTAAAGTTGCCATAAGCAAAAGATGGCTAATGGTACCAGTATTTGCATTAAGGTTATCATGATTCATTCGCAGCTGAATAAAACTGGCTGGCCTGCACTGTATCACTTTATTAGAAACGATGCCACAATGAGGTAGTCAGTAATGGCCTAGTATTTCTTATTAATCACCTCAACCCGAGGACATCGTTTTTATTATATAAGCCCGAAGTCCTAGTCTCGGAGACTTTAGTGCCGACAGGAGGAGTGTGGTATGTAAAATGGTAAAACAGATGAAGAAAGAAAACAATATCATAAGTGAGCAGTGTGTAAAGAATGATGAAGGAAGAGTAGTGGTGGACAGCGAGGATATGACGGATGGTGGGAGACAGCATTGTAACTGGTTGCTCAATGGGGAGTTTGACTGGAATAGGGATGGATTAGAGTCATCGGATCCTGTGTTTGGCCCTTGGCCTTTGATTGACGCTGATAACGTGTGCAGGGCAATCGGCGGGATGCAGTTGGGGAAGGCGATGGGTGTGTCTGGGTTGACTGGTAAGATGTTAAAGACCTCAGTGGATACCGGAGTGAGCTCAGTTGCTGATCTGATACACTCGATTATAATTATGAGTGTTTTGTTCCAGATGACTGGTGGAAGAGTGCGACAGCAAATGTATATGAAGGAGAGGGTAATGGAAAGAGTCCTGGAAAGTAAGATAAAGGAAAGAGTGAATACTGATCAGACACACTTTGGCTTTATGACCGGTAAAGGGACCAGTGATGCAATATTCATTGTCCGACACTTTTCTGTTTCAAGTATACGAGTACCTGTTATGCTAAATGAAAAAAAAAATATTAGCTTCAGAGAAAATATGCTATGAACACTATTACATAATTATAGAGAATTTAACAGACTGTGTGACCAAGTCACATAAAATGAAAGAGTTTGCGGAAGAACAGGGAAACTCGGAATATAACTTAAATACTTCTTTAAAGAAGTAAAGAATCTAAAGAAAGTTATACTGTTTTTCTTTGAAAGACATACAACTCAAAGGTCCTGCTGACATTGCAGTTAGTTTCAATGACTTGATTCCCATGCAGCTCCTGTCCCTCTCCCTCGTTCTCTTTTCTTTACCCCTATCCCTTTCCCTCCCATAATCGCTCCTCCTTCCCCCTGCAGTACCGTTCCACCCTCATACCCAGTTTCATCCAGCTACTAATGCCTCCAGTTACATCCCCTACATTGCTATCTGTCTCTCTACTGACTCCAGTTCCCCAATCTCCCATTCTCTAAATCTTTTTCTTCTCCTTCTCCCTCCTGAATCAACTATCCCTCCTTAACCCTTTAACATCCTCCCCCCTGCTCCATATTCTTTCTTATCCCTGTCTCCTTTTTCTCCTCTACCCCTCGGCCACCTTTCCTACTCTTTCTCTTCAGCGCTCCTATCCCATACCCCTTCACTCCCACACATTTTCCAATCCCAATTTTCAACCATCTCTCCTTCCCCCTCCAGTCCCTCTCCCCTACGTGTATCTCAAGACTTTCCCTCCCTCAACCACCCTCCCTTCCCCCTTCCAACTCTCCTCCCCCCTCTCCTCAGTGAAGGAAAAAGATCATCCTGTCAACAGACTGGACTTTCACATTTCCAGAAAACGAGACACAATTCCTGAAAACCGCAGTAAAATCAGGTGTGTGTGTGTGTGTGTGTGTGTGTGTGTGTGTGTGTATGTGTGTGTGTGCGCGTGCGTGCGTGCGAATTTGCATATGCAAGTGCATGTGCGTATGCGTGTGTGTACCCTATGCGTGTCTGTGTAGATAAGTAGGTAGGTAATATAGCCTGGCACCTGTTTGCATGTGTATCCAGGTGTGAATAACCTTGTGTACCTTTAATTATAACCTCTTACCTGTGTGCTTGCGAGGCCCGTCTGCGTGTGTGGGGTGGGGGTGAGGGAAGGGGGAGATGAAGCTCTAACTTACTCTGATCCCGGGTAACTCCTCCTTTCTCTCTGTGTGTTCCCTATTCAACTCAACAGTATTATTGTCTGACTTTGATCTAACTATAATCCATTTCCAAGGTTTATTCCTACTCTGTGCTTTAATTCTCTTTTTCCCACCTCCCTTTCTTCAATACTACTTTCATCTGACTTGCCCTACAGTAAATACATTTGTTTTTTCTGTTACTCTGTTTTCTCCCTTTCTCATTTTTCTTTCCCTGTCCTTTTACTTCATTTCTGCATCAAATTGACTCCTCTCACTCGTTTCCCTCCTGCTTAGTACCTTGTTATTGTTGTCATACTTGATCCCACTGTAATCCATATCCTTGTATTCATCAGTTTCTCTGCTTTCTCTCTTTCTGTTTCGTCTTCCTTTTACCTTTTCCTCCGCTTCTGCCCTAACGTACTTTGTACCTAACAATTCATTTGTGTCCACTTCTGCTCATCACTGTTAATATCTGGCCTTACAGTATTCAGTCGTAGTCATTAATTAGGGTTACTGAATTGCGGTGTGCTCTTACTCCTATTTCTTTCTGACTCACGTTACTTAGATTCATGCAGCTTCTCTCTCCATTACTTCTTATTTTGATTTCAATGATTCTCTCTCCCTTTCAGATCTGGTGTTTATTGTCTTAATTTGTATTTTCCCCTTCCTGTTTTAACTTCCTATGATCCCGGTGAATTTTCTCTGTATAGTCTCCCATGCTCAACACACGCTTAACACAGACTTTATCCAGCTGAAGTCCTCTTTCTATTTTTTTTTTCTCTCTCTGCTCTTGTTTCACCTCCCCCTTCTACTTCTCCCTCTCTCTCTCTCCCCCTTGTGCCCTGCCTTGCTTTGATGCCAGTAGCTCTTTGTTGTTTTCCCCAGTTGCTCAGTACAAAAACTGTTTGACGAAATCCAGCTATAATCCGTTTCCTAATTCTGCTCTGTTACTCTGTGTGTGTATGTGTTTACGTGTGTGTGTGTGTGTGTGTGTGTGTGTGTGTGTGTGTAATTATTATTCACCGGGTCGGTCAGGATCACTTGATGGTCGTGATCGTCAGCTTTTACCCTCTCGGAAGGGAGCTGAGAGCTCATATAGTCTGATCTAAGGGCAAGACTGTGACCTTCACACAC
>JAGKTI010031612.1:0-12093 GCA_018397915.1 Birgus latro
AGCCTCATCCCTTGTTTGTTGAGCTAACTGATGAGATGGACGTTGTGGAAACGGAATGGAAAGGTGAAGGGTGGAATCATCAGCATATGAGTGGATAGGGTTAGATGTACAGCTTAGAAGGTCATTGGTGAATAAAAGGAATAGAATTGGTGATATGACAGGGCCCTGAGGAACACCACTGTTGACAGGTCTAGGAGAAGAACGATGGCCGTCTACAACAGCAGCTATAGAATGACCAGAAAGGAAGCTAGAGATGAAGGCACAGATAGAAGGATAGAAACCGCAGGAGGGCAGTTTGGAAATTAGTGATTTATGCCAGACTCGATCGAAAGCCTTTGAGATGTCAAGTGCAAAGGCAAAGTTTTCGCCATAGTCCCGAAAGGAGGATGACCAGAAGTCTGAAAGGTAGGTGAGAACATCGCCAGTGGAGCGTCCCTGACGGAACCCATACTGACGATCAGAAAGAAGGTTGTGACAGAAAAGATGCTTTAAGATTTTTCTGTTAAGAATTGACTCGAAAACTTTTGAGACACAGGATGTTAAAGTAATTGGACTGGCTAAATGAGAGCAAACTTCCAGCAAGAAGGAAAGGTACAAGTTGAAAGACAAAGGTGAAAGAGTTTACCTAGGCAGGGTGTAAGCACAGAAGCACAGTTTTTGAGGACAACAGGAGGGACTCCATCAGGCCCATATGCCTTGTTAGTATTGAGGCCAGTGATGGGAGAAAATACATCAGCTGAAGAAATTTTAATGTCATTCATGAGGAAGTCAGAGAAGGGAAGTGATGGAGGAACAGCACCGGAATCGTCTAAGATGGAATTGAAGGAGAAAGTCTGAGCGAAGAGATCTGCTTTATCCGTAGAAGAAATAGCTACAGAGCCATCAGAGTAAACAAGAGGAGGGAAGGATGATAAGGTAAAGTTGTTACAAAGGTTTTTGGCAAGGTGCCAGAAGGAGCGAGAAGAATTTGAGTTGGAGAGCTGGGAACATTTAGCACGGATGAAATTATTTTTAGTAGAGCGAAGAACAGACTTAGCACGGTTCCAGGCAGAAACATATATAAAAAAAAAAAAAATGTGGTTCAGGGGAGGGTTAGCTCCGGTACCTTTTATAGGCCCTCTCCTTGTTGTAGACAGCATTAGAACAAGCGTGATTAAACCAAGGCTTTCTTGCATCAGTCAGAGGATATGAGAAAGGAATGTATGCTTCAATGCCCGAGAGAATAACTTCCGCAATCCGCAAGGCACACTCAGATGGCTCCCGGGCATGAAAGCAATAATCATTCCAAGGAAAACCAAAGAAGTACTGCCTGAGGGCCTCCCAATCTGCAGCTCCAAAGTGCCACAGGCGGCGTATCTTTACAGGGTCCACAGGCCGTACTGGAGCGATAGGACAGGTTAAGATAATAAAGTTATGATCGGAGGAGCCCAAAAGAGAGAAAAGATGAACAGTGAAAGCAGAAGGATTAGTTGTTAGGAAATGGTCAAATATGTTGGAATTCTCTCCAAGGTGGTCAGGGATACGGGTAGGGTGCTGTACAAGCTGCTCTATGTCATCAAGGATAGAAAAGATGTAGGCTTGTTCACCAGGATGTATATGTATTTTTTTTTTTTTTTTATGTTTCCGATTCTGGGCACAGGCTTCACAGGCCGCCACCAAGGCCCAGCAGTCCTCCAACATACAATACACCTCTACATGTCACCACTTCGGCGCTAACGCCCACCGTCCATATTGAATTCAGGCTAGGGCTGTCTCATACAGGACTGGTGTATTGGTATTAGCGGGGGTATTTTTACGATATGTCGGCGTGTCTTCTGGTAGATCAGTAAAGCTTAATTTAACGAAATTCAAATCCTCAAACTGTTCCCTGCACCAGCGAGGATTTGAACCTGGGTCCGGTAGGACTGCAAGCCAACTCTCTACCGATCGAGCCACCGCCTGTATACAGTATGTGTATATGTATGTATATGTATATATGTATGTATATGTGTATATGTATATATGTATGTATATATGATATGTGTGTGTGTGATGGCAGGGTGGGGTAAGGTTGGTGTAATGAACGAAGGATGAATAGGGGATGACTGGGGTTGAGTAAGTGGAAGATTGGGTGAGTGGGTGGGCAGGGTGGAGGTGTGGGTCGGTGAGAGGAGTAGGTGGATATAGTGGGTGGATCCCCAGGTTGGACTGGGTGGCCACGGTGGGTGTGTAGTCAGAGAGAGGTAGATGGGTACGGCGGGAGGGTTGGGTGGGTGAATGTGATGGATGACATTATTGGGTTAGCAGGGTTAGTGGCATTCGTGGGTGGGGAGGATGGGTGGCCGGGGTCGGTGGGTAAGATGGGTTGCTGGAATGAATGGGCAGAGTGGGTCACAGTGTGACTGAGAAGATGACTTGATCAGAGTGCTGTGGGTTGGTCGGTTGGGTTCAGAGTATGCAAGGTGGGTAGGTGATTGCTTGGATGTGTTTGGTGCAATTGTTGGATGGGGGTGATGGGTGGCATTCGTGGGTGGCCAGGGTGTATGGCCAGGATCAGGGGCATTGTGGGTCGTCCAGTTAGCACGGATGGGTGCGTGGCCAAGGTGTATTTTTTTCTCTCCGGATATAATTGGCCATCCAGTCATATTGGCAGCGTCGGATAGAGTGCCTCAAGAAAAGACTCTGCAACGTCGCATGTTCGTCATCTTACCAAATAAAATAAGGCATTATGGTAGGTTAATGCTAAGTTAGGCCTAGGTTGGTTAGGTATAGGTTGGTTAATGTCAAAACACAGCTTTTCTGATTTTTGTTTTGGCTGATTAGCTGAACTGATTCATTTATTCACAAGCGAAGGAGCGACGTTGCCGAATCATTCACATGGAACTCACTCCAACGATGCCAATATGACTGAGTGCTGCTGAAATAAATAAATAAATAAAATGGACGGTGTGCGGTCGGTGGATTGTGTTTGGTGAGGTGAGTGGGTAAATGAATGAGTGGGTAGGTGGATGAGTGGGTGGGTGGATATGTGGCTCCCCAGATGGCGAAGGCAGGAGAGGGACTTATACTGCTAGTAATCATATAACATGTCTCCCTTACTTGGGGTTTAGTATGTCGTTTAGAATATTACAAAAAGTGCCTAAAACTTCAAAATAATTTCTTCACGTGGAACTCAGTGTGGATCTGTGCATGTAATAATTTACCTGATAGGGTACATGAAACTAATATTATGCGGCATGAGAGAGAGAGAGAGAGAGAGAGAGAGAGAGAGAGAGAGAGAGAGAGAGAGAGAGAGCCGATTCATCCAATTCAATTTGCAAATCAGTGCTTTGGTGGGGATAAGGAGGGTGTTTGTATGTGTGCTGGGGGGGGGGGGGGGGAAGGTGTCTTGGCACTAAGATATCGTAACACACTATATAATAGCTTGTGACATGTATGCTGTTGGAATGTAATATAGAGGGTTGAGGAAAGTCGTGCCTAAATTCGAGAGACCTGCAGGAAACAGCAGTGGAGATTCCAGCTAGGGAATTTCGCACAGAGCACATTATGACGTAATGGAAAACTCACAACACACACATGATGGAAATCACCACACGTGCCCACACACATGACCCGACCAATCATATACAGGAGAAATTGGAGGGAGAAGGCAGAAGATGCTGGGATGCGATAAGAAACAGAACAGGCAAGTGGAAAGACAGGAGTAGAGAACGCAGCGTTAGCTGGGATAAACTGCTTTCACCTCAGTACTGCTCTTGTCAAGATAACTCCCTCATGTGAATAAAACTGCAGTCAAACCCCAAACTCATCAATATCTTTCTCCTGCCATCCACGACTAGTGTAGTGTATCTCCCCAAGGATTTAGCACGCAAGTTTTTAACTCCTGCAAATCCTTACATGGTACTTGGCTTTAGCAAAACCTCGTATAGTCCATATGTTTACTTCTTTTGTGCTTGTTAAGCACTGTTGGTAAGTTTCCTCGTGCATCGACGTGAGGCAAAGTGGCACAAGTTATTTGTATGTTTAAGAGTTGACTTCAAGATTCTGAAATACTTGATGACTTTATTTGAACTATCTACTTCATTGATACTACTGTTGTTGTTGTTGTTGTTGTTGTTGGTGGTGGTGGTGATTTTGTTTATTTTTGTTGTTGCCGCAGGTTCTTTTGAATATGAACTCAGTAGACTGAATTTTAAAGCTGTCCTTTTCTCGAGATCCATCATTGCCATTTCTTGGGACAGGGTGTTAAGGGACGTTTATAGGAAGGCAATGGAACTGCCCAATTATATCTATACCACATCATGAAGGCTTCCTTCTTTAATACCTTTCTTGGTAATAGGCTTGTCAAATGTCAACAACACATTTCTATCTTGCTGTACTGTCATCATTTCAATGCATGAAGAAGCCCGTAATTTTCAAGAGATTTTTTTGGGGGGCTAGACAATAATTATGTATACACCTTCTTACTACAAACTTAAAATTAATTCGGAACGCGTAAGTTTGCAGACCATCCGATATTTTTCAGTCTGATTCTCCCTGAAAGTTTGTTTAATGAGGCATATATGTTTAGTGAGTTGGGTGTGTAAATAAAAGGCTTCATTTTCTGCCAGTCTGAACTTGCAACTCAAACTGAGACAAAGTTTAATGAGTTGACCATTTTACTTTTTTGTTGCACTATACTGCACCCCTTGTTCCTACACGTGTAGTCTGCGGTAGGATTCAGGTTGTAATATACCGCCCTGCTTTTATTCTTTTGAAAAAGATAATCAAAACCTAAGTACTATTATGATTTAGTTTATGGTCAATTTGGATCAATTTAGAAATATTCGATCAGTCACGTATAGAGTTGTTTGAATTTCAACAAACTACTCCAAGTTTTTCTTTCATGTTAAAAGTCACTCGTCTTCCATAACATAACATATATTTGCCACAAACAAACACATACACCGTATACCGTAAGTTCCCCCATGTAAATTTCCCCCATGCAAATTTCCCCTAGGTACATTTCCCCCACGAACATTCTATCCACAAGATTTTCCCCCGAATAATTCCCCCATTTATAAAATCCCCCAACGATAATTCCCTCATCTGACAGTTGTTTTGAGCTAAGAGATTGTTCACCCAATGATTCTCCCCCCCCCATTTAGCAGTTGTTTTAAGCTAAGAGATCGTTCATCCGATAATTATCCCATCGAACTGTTGTTTTGAGCTAAGAGATCGTTCACCCCGTGATTCCCTCATCTGACAGCTGTTTTGAGCTAAAAGATCGTACACCCGATAATTACCCTGTCTAATGTGCAGGTAACTGTCTGGTGGCTGCCCTCAGCTGCAGGTTGGTTGTCTATCTGCTATCTGCCCTGAACTTCAAACGGGTAGTC
Source organism: Birgus latro (assembly GCA_018397915.1). NCBI lineage: Eukaryota > Metazoa > Arthropoda > Malacostraca > Decapoda > Coenobitidae > Birgus > Birgus latro. Next base: position 5,358 of record JAGKTI010031612.1, read on the forward strand.
TCCATTTTGTGACGCCCTGCTATTTGGTGTAACCAAGATGCCTTTGTCATTCAATAAAAACCGAAAAGGGCAAAAAGAAACCCTGTGACGAGGAGTCCTACATTTATGAAAAGCATAAAGACAACCCCACCAAAACGGAAATATACTGGCTATGTGAACAGTTTTATAATGGCTGCACGGCTTGGGTTCATACGGCTTATGTCTCAGAGGAACCCATAATGAGTGCTAAGGCAGGCGCGAACAACCGTCCGGCAAGTTGTGCAAGAGTTGGAGCTCGAAGGGCAGTGAATGCAATGCGAGATACCTTTCAAGATGTCGGAACAATTACCACACGGGAAAGTATTGCTGCTACTATTAAGCCACTGGATGAGATAACGAGGTCACAATTACCCTCACTTCAAGGACTTTCATGTAACATTCAAAATTTGAGAAAAATATCATCAGGAATTCCAGCTCTTCCTGTATCTCGGAATGGCTTCGAAATTCCGGATTGATATAAGTTTCTCGAGGATGGCTCATTGTTCTTGGCTTTCGATAGTGGCGTTGACGTTTCTGACTATCTTAGTATTCGCAACAGAAGCCAGCTTGGATGACCTCGCGATATCTCGTTCATGGGCTTGTGCCGGGACATTCAGTTCATCGCCAAACAATTAAGGTGTCACTTACGCACTTTACATGCAATTATCGGACAATCTTGTGTTCCACGTTTGTTTGCGCTGCTTCCAGTTAAACATGGAGTGGCCTAAAGAAGACTTTTCTACACTTCTTGATCTTCGTCCAAATGCACAACCTAGTGTTTGTATGATGGACTTTGAAAAGGCAGTGCAGAATGGCTTCACCTCAGTGTTTTCATCTGCTTCAGTTGTCGGTGGATGCTCCGTCTAGGTCAGTCATGTTGGCGGAGAGTATATGACATTGGTGAGGGAATGAGATACAGTACAGACGCATATTTTGCCCTTAAAAGGAAGTGCTTTACTGCATTGGCTTTTTTGCCTGTTGCTGATGTTGTTGATGCATTCGAGGACTGTCTGATGATGAAGACATCCCTGCTGAATATACTGTATATTTTGAAAATACCTACATTGGAATTACGCAGGGACGAGGTGCTCGTTGAAGAAGAGATCAGGCTCTTTCTCTCATAAAGATGTGGAGTGTTAGAGACCGTGTCATTAGCGACCTCCAAAGGACAAACAATGCAGTGGAAGGCTTACACAACGCTTTGCACTCATCCGACATATCCACACAATATTAATCTGTGGAAGCTCTGGAATGCAATCGATGGAAAATAAGCCATCATTCAAACAAAGATTGCCCACATTCGAAGAGGTGATGCAATTATGAGCTGCAAGAAATATCATGCTATAAACGCACGAATAGAGAATTTCGTATCACGTTACAGCAGTGATGACAAGATGGCTTTTCTGAGGAGCATTGCCCGTAATATACCTTCATTTTAATTTGATCAAATAACATATCTCATGGCGAAGTTATATCTGTTTTACTTTTTGTAAGTTACATCTGACTGATGAATTTAATAAATATATTTTAGATGAGTAGAATTCTCGTCCCATTTTTTTTTTTTTTTTATGGGTAGAATTGGCATGGGTGAAATTTTCATGGAGGAACCTTCGTGGTTGGAATCTACTTGTGTGGAATTTACATAGTACCCCCCAAACACACACACACACACACATTTGCATTCCATCATAAAAACATTGATCTTAAAGTATACAGATTCCAACACAGGAAATGTAGAACATATAAACATTTTACTCATCATGTTAAACACGAGCGAACATGGCTTTTCTTTTCTGCGTCGTGTCAAAAAATTCGTTCAGACCTGTCTTCAGATCAAGACTGTTATGTCTCCTAGAATGAACTCAAACACATTGTGTAAATCTCTCAATCTGTATACAGAGTTACGATAGCAATAAAACACGAAGACTTAATTATAAACACAACAGAGAGAAAATAAACTCACAGGTCATAAGGCAACAGTGAGCTATTGGCAACGCTTGGCAAATGACAAGAACAACATTACTACATAACGTCTATCGCTCTATCTATTGTCAGACCCTCAATCCTGTAATGGGTGGCTACAAACAAATCGCCTCCATGTCACCATGTCCAACGCCATTTCCCTGTCCTGCTCCCAGCTCACACTCCCCTCTCTCATATATCTCTCCTATGCATCCCTTCATTTCATCCTCGGCCTCCTCCTTCCTCTTCTCCCCTCCACCTCACTTGCAAACACACTCATCGTTAGTCTCTCGCTCTCCATCCTCTCCACATGGCCAAACCAGCTCAAGTATTTCTCCTAACGCTTTCTATCACATCTACACCACAATGCTCCCTCACTTCCTTATTTGTCAGTCGATCTCTCCTCGTAACTCCACATACTCCACCCAAATAACTCATTTCCACTGCTCTCATTCTTGACTTGTGTTCTTCCAACAACGTCCAAGTTTCACGTCCATACGTTACAGTTGGTATCACAATACTGTCATGCAGCGACTTTTTTTTTTTACTGCCATACTAGCTTCCCTGTTCTTTATCACTGTCTTCAAAGAATCACCAACCTTTCTTCCCTGTTGTGCCCTTCCAAACACTTCTCCCTCTAAACTTCCATCCTTACTCATCACACTACCCAAGTACTTAAACGCATTCACATTTTCCATTTCCTCCTCATCCAACCTCACTATACATTCATGGGCTTCATTCTCTTGAAGCTCAGAACTTTACTCTTCCAAACATTCACCTTTAGATTCCACTTCTTACACATTTTTCCAAACACATTCACCACGTCTTGTAGTTCCCCTTCGTCTAAACAATACAGTATCACCCGCAAACAATAGTACTGTACAAGGAGTCTCCAAACACTGCCCTCTCTCATAAGGGTCGCTCCAACATCCACTACCCTACCTTGTACCTCTTTTATAACCCCATCAATATTCAGATTGAACAACCATGGGGACATGACACATCATCCCTGTTTCAATCTCACATTCAAGTAGAAAAATTCACTCAGTTCACTATCCACATGCACTGCTGCCTCAGCCGCCTCATACATACTCTTCACGGCATTCAACCACTTCCCATTTACTCCACATATTTTTAATATATTCCACATTCCTTGCCTATCCACCCTGTCATATGCTTTCTCCAAATCCATGAAGGCTGGAAACAGCTTCTTTCTCTTTCCTAGAAACTTTTCCACTAAAGACATAAGAATAAATATCTGACCTACACAACCTCTTCCCTTCCTAAAACCTCCTTGTTCTTCTCCAACTAATTCCTCTGCTATTTCCCTAACTCTGTCAATAAATATCCTACCATATACTTTTTCTATTACACTAAGAAGACAAATGCCCCTTTAATTGCCAAACACTTCTATTTCCCTTTTCCTTTGTACAGGGGAATAATTATACCTGACTTCCAAGCCTCCGGGATTCTACCTTCCTCCCAGGCCAATCTGCACATCTTTCATATCCATTCTACTACTATCTCTCCCCCATACTTCAGCATTCACCACGCACTCCATCATTTCCTAGGGTTTTCCCCAATATGACTTTCTTCATTACTTTCACTACTTGTATCCTACTGATTTCTTCCTCTCATCTCACCTCCCTCCTTCTCCTAGCTATTCCCCAGTCACTTATACTCTCAGTACTTTCATTTTCTTTGATCATCAATTCCTTAAAGAGTTCTCTCCATCTGCTTACTTATTCCCCCGTCTCCACTAGCATACTACTATATGTGTTTGTAACTTCACTCCCCGACTAATTTATCACCTTGTCTAACTCTCTTTACCTCTTTTCAGAACAGTTTCTTACATTCCCTCCACTTTACACCAAAATTCCTTCCAAGTTCATCAGCTCTCTTCTTCCTCTCTCTTACTAATCTTTTCACCTCTCTCTTTCTGTCTACATATAACTCTCCCATTCGTCTCTCGACTTCCTTCACGCCCCTGACACTCCTCCACTCAATATATGCTTTCTTCTTTTGCGCCACAGCCTAGTTGACCTCTCCACTCCATCATGCTGTTCCTTGCACCCCCTTTTGTCATCTCTTCGCCCCACACACCAGCTCACGTGCTGCACAGCTTTCTTCTGTGAATATCTTGCACATACCTACCACGTCCGCCATCTGCTCCAAATCATATTTACCCAATCGCTCCTCCACTTTTCTCTTATATTCTACCTTTTTTCCAACCTTCTGCAACCTTTCTACCCTCCTTGTATGGGTTACTTCCTCCTGTCCTTCCGTCCTCCTACTCCTCCACTTCATTTGAGCCTTGACGTTAAGCACAACCATGTGGTGCTCAGAAAGTCCACTCCCCCAACCTCTGTATGCTCTTGTATCTATTACACACCTTCTCAATCTATCATCCACACACACACAATCAATCATGGCCTTCCGTTCATTCAGTTCACCACTCACCCTTCTCATCACTCGCCATGTACACCAGTGGATCATTTTGTGTCTAAAGAGGGTATTGGCTATCACCAACCCCCTCCCTGCACAGATGTCCACTAGAGAACTGCCATTCTAATCCACTTCTGCAGGCACACCCCATTCCCTCATTATTCCATCCACTTTCACATTCCCTACTTTTCCATTCATATCTAAAAAAAAAAAAAAAAAACTCATTCCTTCAGACTTCCTTCCTTCATGCAAACTTTTCCATGCACCCTTCCACATTTGTCCAGAACTTTTCCTTCATTCTACTTGCACAATCTTGTTTGGCGAATACACACACACACACACACACACACACACATAGTCTCCTACATTTGTAATCCAACTTTCAGTCTTACCCACAGAATCCTTGAGCCAACGGATCCATACCCTCTTTTATTTTCCATCCATTTCTAGCACACAACAATACAAACTTCTTCTTTTGCCCTCTCATTCTCACCTACTCCCGCACATATACCCCATCCATACTCGCATTCTCTCACAGTCACACATCTCCATTTGTCTCACTTATTCCACATGCATCCACTTTTGCATCTTCAAACACTTTGGCAATCCCTCTCTCTCTCGTTCACCACATCATTCGCACTCCTTACATTCCAGGTTGTAATCCATGCCATGTCCTTTGTTTGGTCCATAGTCGTCACCCGTTGGTCAGTCCTGGTCCGAGGTTTCATGTTTATATTTTTAATTTGTTGTGCTCAGGGGAGTAGCACTAACCCAACGCCAACCCACTTGTTGTCACGTAGGGAACACCTGTTGGTTGGCTACAAGGTTACCACCCAGCGATATAAATGACTTCCTGGTTTAAAGGAAATTATTTGGCTTGCCACTGAATGTAGAGCTACCCTAAAATTAATTACAGCTACACTGAGTTGGTGGAAGATGGGCACCCCCACCTACCTACATAACGTTAAGTTTGAAAAACATAACACTACCATGGTGCGTCTCAAACAGTCGTGCCAAAAAGATTTATGATAATATCCGACATAAAGTATCACAGTTTACTTACAAACTTGATCAACTTCATGAGTTGTTTTTGAGCCCTCAGTCTTAATTAAGTTTTGACATAATAATACAGACAACATTCGGGAGGGGGGGGGGGCAATAGCCTCCTTAGTCCCCTTAGAAATTACGGCCCTGATTGAAGGGTGAAGAAAAAATAAACGCATTTATACTTTCTACTAAAAAATATAATGGTAAAAGGAGCGTAAAGAATTGGGGTCATATCACTTTCACCTTATAATATACTTGCAAGAGTACCCGGCTTTGCCTGGCCAAAAAGGCGATCAGTCTAATCCTATTTGTTCTAGTTCAGTCTATTTTTCTACTCCAGCAAATCCCTATACCACTTAGGGTTTTGAATAGGGATTGTAAGAGATTCATGAGCATCCTATTTCAGTTTTTCACAGACTAATGCACAGTATTTGTGCTCACTTGTTTACTATTACCAGTGACCTCAAATGACCTTGGAGGTCAACCTCTCATAGCCTATGTCCGAACTGAGGGTCATGTGTCTCCATGCCAAAAAATTGGGCTGCTGGTTTCAGTTGTTTGTGTATTACCAGTGACCCTAAATGACCTCTGACCAGTAATTTCAAATGACCCCAGAGGGCAACCTCACATAGCCTTGTCAGAACTGGAGGTCATGTGAGTCACCATGCCAAAAATTTGGCTGCAGGGGTACCCGTCGTTGGTCGGGCCAAAAAAGCGAACACTACTTGTGACCTCTCATGACCCAGATCTGAATGAAGAAAATAAATATGATGCCATGGGTTGGCTATGCAAAAATATAAATCGTATCATCAGACGGGGCTATTTTGGACAGCTGGCTGCTGGTTGCCTGTGTTTTTTTCTTTAATTTATGAAAAATATTCACTTACATGTTCGATTTTTAGTGGTAGGTGATGGCGACCATCATCCACTCACTTGATGTAGTGCTGCCTACTTCTTCCTAAGCCTTTATCATTCTTTTTCTGTGCCTGCCCTCCTTTCTTCCTATTTCTTCCATATTTCCTGTCACTTATTACTGCTTTTCTTTCCTTTACAGGTGGCATTACATTGCATGACAAGCCAAATGGTTTCCTGTAAGCCAAGAAACCATTTACAACGCTGGGTGGTAACCATATAACCAAACCATACGTGCTCCCTACGTGTCAACAAGTGGGTTGGTGGAGGGTTAGTGCCCCTCCCCGTAAAATAAATAACTCAAAGTCAAATGGCCACCCCTTATGGGATTATGGTGTCTGGCAATAGATAG
>JAGKTI010031613.1:0-12093 GCA_018397915.1 Birgus latro
CTCTCTCTCTCTCTCTCTCTCTCTCTGCAAATATCTAACACACACTTCCTCTACCACTCCTAAAGCATCCCTGTTCTTTACTGACCATGCATTCTGATATATCCTTTATATTTTCTATGACAGTTCTTTCATATACCTTTCCTACAGCACTCAAGAGACTACACGATAAAATTTGCACTCATTTTGCTCGCCTTTATTCTTGTGCAGAGATATAATCACTATTTTCTTCCCTTCTGCTGGTATAGTTTCACTCGACCATGCCTTCTTGCATATCTCAAACAAACACATCATTCCACTCTCTCCACTGCACTTAATCATCTCTGCACGCACCTCATCAACACTCTCAGCTTTCCCATTCTTCAGCCGCTTCACATCACTCTTCACTTCTACCAGTGTTATGTTTCGTGGCACCACATTTCTTCTCAGTACACCACCCAAACCAGCCATGTTTACTGTTGCTCTGCGGTCACCATTCCCATTCATCAGCTTTTTGAAATATTCTTTCCATCTGCTCTTTACTTCATTTCCACTGGTCAATATTCATTCGCTTTCATCCCGCACACTTTCACGGTTCGTTTCACTTTCACTCCTATATTTTCCATCTCTTTTCAGAACAATTTCGTATTTTCAGGGTAATTTTTTTGTAATGCCTCTTCCAAGATCCTTATTTACCTCCCACTTTGCCTCTCTTCTAGTCTCTTCACATCCTTCTTACTTTAGGTTTGCTCTCTTCTTTCATTTGAATCCCTTTCCTATATCCGCTAGCCAATTCTTTTCTTCCTCTGCTCTTTCAAGCTCTTTATCCCACCACACCGTACCTTTCTTCTTATTTGCTAACCTCGCGAAACCACACAGGCTTTGTTACTCCTAATTAACTTTCCCTATATCCATTCCACAAGCTGTCCAGATTTATTTGTGTTCAATTCACCTTTTCCAAGTCCTCCACTGCTTTAACTTGGTATTCAACTGTCACTTCTTGTGTCTCAGCTTCTCCAGTCTTTCGCCCCGACTGCTCCTCTCTTTTAATCCGTCTCACTCCTCTCAATGTAGTCTTCAGTACGACAATTATACGATCAGACAGATCGCCACATCGTCCTCGACTGCACTGGTATCCACAACACTCCCAAGCATCATTTTCTCAAGTACGTAATGAGTCAGGCTCCTTTAGACAGTCTCTGTTCTCTTTGCACCAAGGATATTTATATGCATCTCTTTATGCTTAAAACATAAGTTACAAATGTACAAGCTCCTTTCTTGACACATACCTTTCATTCTCCCCTGGTAGTTCATAAAGGCCCATTACATTACCCACAGGACCCCTGTCAATTCTCGCTCTCAGTTCACCCATCCTCTCCCTACGGTTTTATTGAAATACACAATAATTATCAGAAAAGGTCTTAATTCTTATTACGAATACCGGCAATTATGTATACATGACAAGTCTGAGATGTAGCTAGGGCGAGCCACAGGCATGCTTCATCTCAAGATCTGTGGTGTGTACATAAGTACTGTTTTGATAATTTCTTCACCGACTGTACTGTACATTAAATGTGAAGTGGGACTTTTTGTGATGTTTGTTGTGCATTTTAGGAAAGCAAAGGTGTAGTAAAATAATGTATAATACTGCAGCCATGACTGTCGAAGCGTTTATTTACAAGACTTTGTGACTAGATCACACGTGTTTTCATGATTATAACTGCGTATGTCCCGTGACTTGTAAGAGTCAGTTATGTGCAAGAATGCGAGTTATGTGTATATTCAGCACAGTATACGATATAAAGTTGCTTCTTGGTTATTCTAAAGGGATATTTATGAGTATAATACGTGGGTGGGCCAGACTGCATCTAAGCTGCACTAATTTAAGCAAATATTATAGTCTGAAGTGGTTAGGCATACAGTATTAAACAGGATTGCAGGTTAAACGAATCGGGATCAGGTGGGTTATACTGTCTATATGTGTATGTGTAAAATATATCCAGTACATTGGGTGAGCCTGCTGGAATGTGGGTGGGTAGCTGACTAGTAGAAAGTTAGGTCCAAGAGAATAGGTTGATAGGGTGGATAGGTGCATGATGGAAATAGGCCGGTGTGAGAAAATGCGACCATGAGGAAAATATCACATTGAAAATAGGTCTAATTAAGAACATAGGTTCAATGGGTAAAAATAGGTCCATGAAGCTAATAGGTCCATGGATGAAAATAGATTCATGTGGAGTTTTGGTGGTTTGCCATGGGAAGAAAATAGGGTCATGAAGGAAAGTAAGTTCATAGAGAAAATAGGTGCAAGAAGAAAACAGGTTGTTGTAGGTGGGGGCACTCACCAACCACACGCTCGATGTAGAGCTGCTCTCGGGTGTGTCCCCTTTCCTTTCCTCCTGCCTCCTTTCCTTCCATCCTCTTCTGTCTTTCTTTACTTCATTCTTTCCTCGTCCTTCTGCCTCTGGGTGACTTTACACTCCTTCTTCTGTCTTTCTTTCCTTCATTCTTTCCTCTTCCTTCTGCCTGTGGGTGACTCTACACTGAGTGACAAGCCAAATGGTTTCTTATACACCAGGAAATCATTTACTACGCTAGGTGGTAACCATATAACCAAATAATGGCGCCTGGTGGTTTAGTGGGTAATTACGGCGCTCCAGTCGGACTGAGCCAGTGAAGGTTTATATCCAAGGGATGGTTGGGGTTTATTGCTCACGTAATGCCACTCAGGGATGAGTGAGGCTGGTCACTCTCATCATAAATGTAAGGACCAACTTGCCTAACCCCGGGCTCCTACGCCCCTCATGGGGCAACGTAGGATTGGATGATGGATAGATGGATGGAGAAAATAGGTATATAGGGAAAATAGTTCCAAGAAGAAAAACAGGTCAATGAGGAAAAGGTTCATGGTATAAATTCAAGGGGGAAATGGGTTCATAGGGAAAATGGGCTCATAAAGGAAAATGGGTCCATGGAGAGAAAATGAGTCATTGGGAAATAACAAAAAATAAATCCACGGAGAAAATAGGTTGATGGGGAAAACAGATTCACAGAGGAAAATACATCCATAGGAAAAATAGGGCCATAGGGATTGTAAGTCCATGAGGAATAGGTCCATAGGGAATAATGCGTCTACTCTGAAAATTACATCCAAGGGGGAAAATGGGTTCTTAAAGGAAAATAGGCCAATGGTGAGAGCAAGTTCGTGGTTGAAAATGGGTCCATGGGGCAGTACGAGTAGGTCCATGAAGGAAATAGTTCCATGGAGAAAAATACACCCATAAGAAAAATATTTCCTTGAGTCAAAATAGATCCAGGGGGAAATAAATACGTAAGGGAAAATTGGTCCATTGGGAGATATGTTTATAAAAGAAAATTAGATCCACTGGGGAAAAAAGGTTCCTGAGGTAAACAGGTGTGTGGAGGGTTTATACCTTGGGGTGTTGCCGGGTATGAGGTTCTGTGCTGGTCATCTTTTACACCCACGCTTACGAAGTGCGAATGTGTTATATTTTGCTCTATCTGTCTGCCTGGCTGTGCTAGCAAACAACTGTTACAGTTTAATTTCAGGTTTCAAGTTTGTTTAAGGTGTACAGGGACAGTTAAGGGGCTGACTAATTGATTTTGACAACAACAGGTTAAAGGTCACGCTTACATGGCTAGGTCAAAGTTTGACCTGGCAAGATCAGCTTCTGTATTTTTTTCTATTTACTGTAGACCAAATTTGGTGGGAGGTTGAAGGCATCACATTAAAATGTGAAGGTAACAAGTTAAGGTCAAATTCAGTGTGTGAGTCAGTGTATCAGTAAAATAGCTTAAAAATTTTGATCTGATTTGGATCAGTCTTGAGGGACGGGCTGAGTGGCAACCAAGAGTTTGATGTGGTTTAATAACAAAAGTTCGAAGATTAAGATCATATAAGCTCAATATAAACAACATTTAACAACATTTTGTAGATGGGTTCACGGTAAAGCAAGGATAAAGGGACTCGATTTTGAGAACAATCAGTTAAATGTCGAGGTCACAGGACAGTATGATGTAAGTTTTGATCTGATTTAGAGCAAACTTCGTGGAAGTGTTAAGGGTTAAGCAAGACTGAGGCAATGCAATTTTGTGAGAAGTTAGTAACAGATTAAGGTCGCAGGGCAAAGTTACATGTCCTGCACGAATATTGCACAGACAGAGTGGTTCTTCTTGGTCTGAATAAATTTGCCGCAGGTACCAGATATGGAGAGACCCCCTGTGGCGGGGGGGGACATAATCTGGCCGCACTATGGGGTGGTACCACTACCCTGCGGCCAGATTGTGTTAGGAAGAATTCCGCCACCGAATTCCTTGCGTGTCGTAAAAGGCGACTAAAAGGGGCAGGGTGAGGGGACTAGGGACCCCCTCCTCTGTTTTTTAGTTCCTAAAACGAGACAGGCCAGAGAAAGGGATGGGGGATCGAGTTATCCCCGTACCCTGAAGGTTGGGTCTATGAATGTGCGTGGATGCAGTACGATTGAGGCTAAAAGGGAGGAGATTGAGAGAATGTTTGTGAGAAGAAAGTTGGATGTGTTAGCTTTGAGTGAAACAAAGATGAAAAGGAAAGGTGAGCCTACGTTTGGAGGTGTGAATGGAAGATTGTCAGGTGTTGACAGAGGAAGGGCAAGAGGTGTGGCCTTGTTAGTGAGCCCGGAAGTACAGCAGTATGTGATTGAATGGAAGGACGTGTCATCGAGACTGATGTGGGTGAAAGCGAAATTTGAACGTGAGCTGCGGGTATTTGTGAGTGCATATGGGCCTGGTAGTGAAAGGGATGAAGAAGAGAAGGAGTCTTTCTGGAATGATGTTGATGAGTGTTTGCAGAGCTTTGGAATGAATGTGAATGTTGTAATGATGGGGGATCTGAATGCTAGAGTGGGAAATGTAGCAGTTGAAGGTGTAGTTGGTGTGCATGGCGTGCCTGGAAGAAATGAAAATGGGGAACGAATGATAGGTGTGTGTGTGTTGAGTGAGAGATGGTGATTGGGAATACCTTGTTTGAGAAGAAAGATATTTATAAGTATACATGGGTGAGACAGGATGGTCGAAGAGTTGTTGACAGGGCATTGATGGACTATGTGATTGTGTCCAAGAATGTAATAGGAAGATTGTTGGATGTGAGAGTTTTGAGAGGGGAGGGTGGAGGTATGTCTGACCACTACCTGGTGGAGGGAAAGTTGAAAGTAGGTAAGAGATGGGTGAGAGCTAGGAGAGTTAGGTGTGGCAGGGAGATTTTGAAAGTGAGTGAGTTGGATAAAAGAGAGAAAATGATAGAGTATCAGGAGAAATTGAGAGATCAGTGGAACGCAGTGAAAGATCAGGAGACTGGCAGTGTGGAGGAGGAATGGCAGTTGTTTAAGAGTGCTGTGGTGGGGCATGCGGAAGAGGTGTGTGGTGTGAGACGAGTGGGTGGTGGTGTAAGAAAGAGAAGTGAATGGTGGTGCGAGGAAGTAAGTATGGCTGTGGCTGAGAAGAGACATGCATATGAAGTGTGGTTGCAGAGGAAGGATGAGGTGTCATATGAGAGGTATAAGGAAAAGAGGAATATGGTGAGAAGGGCTGTGCGTGATGCTAAAGTGGCAGCAGATGAGAGGTGGGGTAGGTGGTTGACTGAGAATTTTCAACAGAATAAGAAAATGTTTTGGAAGGAGGTGAAAATTGTGCGAAAGGGAGAGTCTGGGAAGGAAGAGCGAGTAAAAGCAGAGGATGGAAGGATGTTAACTGAGATGGATGCAGTAAGGAAGAGATGGGCGAAGTATTTTGAAAGACTGTTAAATGTAGAGGAGGAAAGGGAGGCTGAGACTGTGGCAGATGGAAGGGTGCAAGGAATAGATGTGTTGAGAGATTTGAATGAATTTTTGATCACGATGGAGGAAGTGTAAGAGGCAGTAAAGCAGATGAAAACAGGGAAAGCTGCAGGTATGGATGGGTGTGCTGTGAAATGTCTGAAAAGTGGTGGAGCGACTATTGTTGACTGGTTAGTAAGATCTTTGAATGTGTGTTTTGTGCAAGGTATGGTGCCAATTGACTGGGCAAGTGCTTGTGTGGTCCCACTGTATAAAGGTAAGGGTGATAAGTATGAATGTACTAGCTTTAGAGGTATAAGTCTGTTGAGTGTTGTAGGTAAGGTGTATGGAAGAGTGTTAATTAAGAGAGTTAGAGAGGGTACAGAGGGAGTGTTTGGTGATGAGCAGTGTGGCTTGAGGAGAGGGAGGGGATGTGTGGATCAGGTGTTTGCTGTGAGACAGGTGTGTGAAAAGTATTTAGCGAAAGGTAAGGATGTGTTTTAGGCGTTCATGGATTTAGAGAAAGCATATGATAGAACTGATAGGGAGGCTTTGTGGAATGTTTTAAGTTTGTATGGGCTTGATGGCAGGTTACTAAGAGGAGTGAAAAGCTTTTATGTAAATAGTAGAGCGTGTGTAAGAGTGGGAAATACAGTGAGTGATTGGTTTCCCGTGAGAGTGGGGCTGCGGCAGGGGTGTGTGATGTCGCCTTGGTTGTTTAATATTTTTATGGATGGTGTTGTAAGGGAGGTGAATGCAAGAGTGTTAGGTGGACGACTGAGTCTTGTGAATGATGGTACAGAGTGGAATCTGAAGCAGCTGCTGTTTGCAGATGATACTGCACTGGTGGCTGATTCAGAGAAGAGATTGAGACAGTTGGCAGAGGAGTTTGGAAGGGTGTGTGAAAGGAGGAAACTGAAAATAAATGAGAATAAGAGTAAAGTGATGAAGTGTACGATGTTGATAGATGGTAGGAGGATGAATATAGTTTTGAATGGTGAGTTGCTTGAGGAAGTAGAGTGTTTTAAGTATTTAGGGTCACATGTTGCTGTGGATGGAAGAACAGATGCAGAAGTGAAGTTTAGAATGAATGAAGTTGGAAAGATGCTGGGAGGAATGAAAAAAGTGTTTAGATGTCGTTCACTTAGAATGGATGTAAAGAGAAGGATGTACGAGGGTATTGTGGTACCGACTGCATTATATGGGGCTGAAACATGGAATATGGGTGTAGCAGAGAGGAAAAGTTTGAATGTAATGGAGATGCGGTGTCTGAGGAATATGTGTGGAGTGACGCGTATGGATCGAGTGAGAAATGATGAAGTGCGAAGAAGAACTGGAATTGTTCGGGAGATGGCTGATCGAGTTGAACAGAGGGTGTTGCAATGGTTTGGGCATATGGAGAGAATGGATAATGAGCGATTGGTGAAAAAGATAACTAGATCTGATGTGAGAGGTGTAAGGCTGAGAGGAAGACCACGAATAGAATGGATGGACAGTGTGAAGAGAGCGTTGGATGCGAGAGGGTTGTCTGTTCAGCAAAGAAGAGTGGCTGTGCGTGATAGAAATGAATGGAGGGAAATTGTGAATGAATAAATGATGACGCAGCCCTGAGGGGATATTCTCCCGCATTTTGTCTGATCAGCTGAGCAGGTCAGATACGGGTAAGGGGATGGGTCCATTATGATGTGGCAGGGGTAAACCAGCTTTGCTGTCGGGCTCTGATGCGGATGTCACTGACTGCACTGTGTATTTGACCCTCGTGCTGTGTGGTGCGGTGAGGATCTGCCCCTTCTCCCCGTTGGGGCTGAGATGCGAATGATGTGTATGAGTGGATGAGTAAATTGGTAGTGTGTTGACCTGTCTCGGCTACCTCCCTCTTCTTGGGGGAAGCAGCCTAAGTATATAGATAGATAGATAAATCAGAGAAACGAAGCTCCAACTACAACCTTCCACCATCTCCTGCACTGTACTGTAGGAGATAAAAGTCAACTGTAACACGAGCAATGGTGAAGTCGGTGGTGCTCTGGTTAGCACATCCAGCTCACTCCTGGAAGAACCCAAGTTCGATTCTTGTACTGATCAGGCCCTTGGACAGATCTGATTCCCCTTTAACCCTATTCACACAGTAATGCAAATGAAGACCTGGAAGAAACATCGACTCAAAATTTTAGGAGGACATTAAGGATTAACAAAACCTCAGTGTCTCCCTAAATAATCAGTGTTCATTCGACAGACAATAATCTAACCCAACTTGCTTTCATGATGGAAGGATCACGAGACCTGCACCCTAGGGCAAAGAGGAGAGGTTTCCAATCCCTTACACACCCAATATCCGGTGACGTATTTTTACACCCATGCTTGCAAGGCAAGAGTATGTGTTAAGCTTTGACCGTGTGTGGGTGTGTGTGGGTGTGTGTGTGTGTGTGTGGGTGTGTGTGTGGGTGTGTGTGGGTGTGTGTGGGTGTGTGTGTGTGTGTGTGTGTGGGTGTGTGTCTGTCTGTCTGTCTGTCTGTATGAACAAATGACTTCAAACATATTTTATCCGATTTTAACAAAACTAGGTGAAAGGGCTGAGGATCCGCCAAGGGGTTTACTTTTTATATTACTTTTGAGAACAATAGGTCAAAGGTCAAGGTCACAGGTAAAAGCTTGACCAAGCAAGGCGAACTTAAACAGTCTTCATCAAAATTGGACCAAATTTGGGGGAAGAGTTGAGGGTAAGGCAAGAACGAAGGGAGTCAGTATTGAGAAGAGTCGGTCAAAGTTCAAAACCAAAGTTCGACCTTCGTGTTTGTGAGTAAATAAATTTAGGAAAGAAAAAAAGAAAAGAAAAAGAAAACAGTTTTGCTCTGATTTGGATGAAACTTGGTGGAGGGGTTGAGGGTCATCCAATGGGTTTACATATTGTTTTCTAGAACAATAGGTTGAAGGTCAAGGTCACATGGCATGGCTTACTTTAAATCTTTATCTGACGTAGATTCAACTTCGTGAAAAGGTTCAGGATAAGGCTGACATAAAGGGGTTCGATTTGGAAGACAATTGAAATTCAAGATGTTAGGATAGGTCAAAGTTCAGGGTCACAGGTCAAGGTCAACTCAAACAGTTTTGGTTTGATTTGGAGTAATGGAAGTGTTAAGGATCAGACACGAATGAACTATTTCTATTTTGAGAGATTTCATTTGAAGGTCATGGTTACAGATCAAATTCAAATGTTTGGTCCTTAGACCAATTGGTGGGCACGGGTTTTGCATTATCTGAATACCTCATTAATCCTGAGACGTATTTTCTGTTTCATTCTTGTTACCACCAGACAAACTATTTTTAGGACAGACCAATAGTGAAGGAGTTAGGCTACGTCAGCGTCCTCCAAAGTCTTTGCAAAGGTGAATAAGTTGACCAGTGGTAGCAAGAAAATAAATAAAAATCCTCGAGGAGCTTGGGTTAAGACGCCCCAGTACAATAGGGAAGGAACAAATATATAGGTAGTTTACTCGCACATTTTGCCTTAACTGTTGCAGAATAAAACCTACATACACTTAACTCTCTCAGCCTCATTAGACTCACTCTTACCCGAATATAAATCGTCTGACGGTAGCTAGAATATAATGCTAGAGTGCTCCCAACCATGACAGGGTTAATGGTGTCAGCATTAACTCTCTCTGGCTACTGTGATTCACTCCCAGTTGAATAAATTCGTCTGGCGTCAGTTGCAATGAAATTCTAGAGTTGTCCGGATCATAAGTGAGTCAAATATTATCTTTTCTTCACCTAAGCCGTCTTCCTCCAACCGTTTGTGGGTGGTCGGAGTCTCATGAGTTGCCTGATATTTCCTAGATTAGCAAAATCGATCAATATTTGTAGCTTGATAAAAAACCATGGCGTGTTTACACAAACAACGTTAACTCCTCTGAGCTGGATGGATGGCCAGGTGTTGTAAGACTGGACGGTCAAGTTTTTAACTAGTAACCACAGAGACTCATTCCTGCATAAGAACTAAAACCAACTGAATTTCATGTAACCGTGACATTATCCAAAATGAGGGAGTGGCCCAGTTCCGTCCTGTGAAAAAAGACTATAATTAGTGCCTATGCAGCAGCTTGTTTCAAAAGAAGTCAAACAGAACAGTCGACAAAAACATTTTTCTGAACACCTGACCAGAGTGTGGTAAATATGAAACAGGATCTACGTCAGGAGGGAGAGGAATGCGCAATTTAACTCCCTTTAAACGCGGTGAAATAGAGAGAATAGTTCTACGAAATGTGCGAAGGAAAATTACATCTGGCACGCTAAGGATTAAAGATGTTGGTATTAATAGTAACGTGGGACACGGCGTTGAAAAGGTTGCTGACCTCTTTTAAATAATCAGTAAAGTACACACTGTAATTGTTAAACCGATGAAAATTTTCACATGCCCATTTGCCAGTGACAAACAAGCTAATGTCAACACAAGCTTGGCCGCCTTATTCTTACGGAGCATCGCGATCTGTGGACGTCATCTCACTGTTCTCACACCAGGAAAAAACTAATAAACATATATTTTATATAAAGTAATAAAGCCGTTGCTTACTTTTAAACACCAACCCAAGAGAGTCGTGTTATAAATTTCTCTCCCATCTCATACAGTTCTTGTTGCTATTTACTAAACATCGATCACTAGTGATGGAATGTAGGATGAGTTTCTTTTACAGTATTTTTTTCTCTCTTTTTATTTTTCAAAATAACGTTCATTTTTTATGACCACGCAAGTTAATATTAATCTTTAGTTTTAAGCTCATAACTTGCACATAAGCCCGTCTCTGGCTGCATCCCAAGATGTCAAACCTCCACCCACCTACATTTCCCTAAGGACCTGTTTCTGCACCGACATTTTCCCCATGGACCTGTTCCTCTCCCTAGACCTAGTTTCCCTGATAGATCTATTTTCTCCATCGATCTGTTTTCAGCTTTGAACAAATTTCCATATGACCCTATCTGTTCCCCGTAAAACTACTTTTCGCATGAACCAATCTTCCTCATGGACCTATTTTTCCATCGACCTATTTTCCACAAAGGATTAGTTTTTCCATTGACCTGTTTTCCCCTCCATGGACCTTTTTTCCCTTATGGACCAATTTATCTCATGGATCTTGTTCCCTTTTGACCTATTTTCCACACGGACCTGTTTTCCTCCACCAACTTGTTTTCCCATGGAGATATTTTACTCCACGGACCTATTTTCTCCCATGGAACATTTCCCCATTTACTAGTATTCCTTGTGAACCTATTTTTCCCTCCATGAGCTTATTTTCCTCCTTACACCTATTTTCCCCGTGAACTTATTTTTCCCCCTTGGATCTATTTTCCACATGGACCTATTTTTCTTGATGGACCTAGTTTTCCCCTAGAGGAAACACTGAATTCCCACATGAACCTATTTTACCCTTGAACCAGTTTTACCCATAGACCCATTTAACCCCATTGGACATATGTTCCTATTTGGGCCCATTTCACAGGATAAGATGTCAGGACACTAAAATATCATACCACACTACATAATAGCTAGTAACGTGTATATGTAATATAGAGGTTAGATGTAAGTCGTGCCTAAGCGAGAGGGCTAGAGGAAACAGAGCCGCAGTGAGAGCGTTGACATGCGGGGCTGAGATAGCTTAACTCAGCTTACCGACATCCACAACCACATCGACCATCACCTCACCCCACCAGTCTCCCCAACCACTCTCCATCATCACCACCACCACCATCACCACCACCGAGGAGGCGCTGATGCAGTGGTGACGGGACAGACGATGCAGCAGCTACCAGACAGCCCTAACCCACCACTCACCTCACTCAACATTACTCAGCGCTACTTTCTACTTTCTAAGGGGGTGTATATACTTTTACTTATTTTTCCCAGAGAGCTTAGACATACAATCCCTTTTTGTTTATAACTTCACAAATGAATATCACCACTATCCTATAGGAATGTACTGCTAATACGAGAGTGATAGAGACTTTGCCCAAGATATACAGTACAATTATCGTATTTACAACGATCAAACTAAGTAACATTTAAGATAGAGTTATTGAGGAGAACAGGGTTAGTATAAACAAATACAAAAACAAAAACAAACAAACAGGCAGTGAGCGAAGTAACGACCTGAGATAGCCTTTTCACACGCCATTAAATTCTTTGTTTTTTTTTTCTTACATTTTACTGTTTCTAGTAACAAACACCACTTCATATACAGGTATACTGTATACAGACTTACGCACATACACCTTCTTCACTTCTCTAAGTCCATTACTAATTACTACTACCAACAGT
>JAGKTI010031614.1:0-12092 GCA_018397915.1 Birgus latro
TTTTTTCATGCATGGTTTTAAGTGCACCAGCTATGAAAAAGGTGAATGCCAGTGAATTTCATGTCCGGTCATAACCTAACTCATAATTTCCTGCTTTTAATTTAATTTTTTCATGCATGGTTTTAAGTGCACCAGCTATGAAAAAGGTGAATCCCAGTGAATTTCATGTCCGGTCATAACCTAACCTAACCTAATAGTGTGTTAATCATAATTTCCTGCTTTTAATTTAATTTTTTCATGCATGGTTTTAAGTGCACCAGCTATGAAAAAGGCGAATGCCAGTGAATTTCATGTCCGGTCATAACCTAAACTAACCCAACACTGTGTTAATCATAACTTCCTGCTTTTAATTTAATTTTTTCATGCATGGTTTTAAGTGCACCAGCTATGAAAAAGGTGAATGCCTTTGATTATTGTGCAAGATGATTACCATAAAGATTTTCATGTCTAACCTGTTTTCAGCATGCTGTAAATGTGTTAAAAAATTTCCCTAAATGTTAATCATAATTTCCTGCTTTCAATTTAATTTTTTCATGCATGGTTTTTAAGTGCACCAGCTTTGAAAAAGGCGAATGCCAGTGAATTTCATGTCCGGCCATAACCTAACCTAACCTAACCTAACCTAACCTAACCTAACCTAACCACTTTTCTGGTAACAATTTACATCATTTACTGTATTTGATGCTTGGTATCCAATAATTTAGTGCATAAAATGTGAGAAAAGATGATTTCAATGTCCGATACTTACTAATACTATGCTGGCAAGTTCTGACCACCTATGCCTCACTCACCTCTAAATCATCATTTTTTGGTTAAAATTCAATAAATTCATGCTTTGTGTGCATTATTTATGTGAAAAGGGACCTAAATAAGTGCTATACATGTCCAGTAGGGAGGCAGGAAGGTAGTTTTCTGATTTAGGTTAGGTTAGGGTCATGAATGACCAGCGCTGGAGCTTCAGGGCCCAATATTCGGACAAGACCAATATTCGAACATGCCTTTGGCTTTATTGTGTCGAATAATGGGGAGATTACTGTATATCCATTACTATTTCTTTTGTATTCTTCCTTTGTTCTATTATTACCTCTCTTTCTCCATTT
Source organism: Birgus latro (assembly GCA_018397915.1). Classification (NCBI taxonomy): domain Eukaryota; kingdom Metazoa; phylum Arthropoda; class Malacostraca; order Decapoda; family Coenobitidae; genus Birgus; species Birgus latro. Next base: position 1,101 of record JAGKTI010031614.1, read on the forward strand.
GTTCCACGCCATGTCCCTCTCTTTTTTCGCTATCATACACCTTCTGTTAAACCACTCCTTTTTCCTGTTTTCTTTCCCACTTACTCTTGGAACATATTTTTCCACTCCTGAAATATAGACGTGGAATGAATGAACGGAAGGCAATGATTGACTATGTGTGTGTGGATGAAAGGATGAGAAGATGTGTAATGGATGCAAGAGTATATAGAGGTTGGGATAGTGGACTTTCTGACCACCACTTGGTGGTAGCCAGAATCAGAATCCAAACAAGATGGAGGAAGAGAAGAAGGGAAGGACAGGAGGAAGTAGTTCTTACAAGGAGGGTAGAAAAGATACAAGAGGATGGAATAAAAGCTGAATATAAAAGGGAAGTGGAGGAGCGATTGGGTAAATATAGATTGGAGCAGATGGGGGACGTAGAAGGTGTGTGCAAGATATTCACAGAAGAAATCTGTGCAGCATGTGAGGTGGTGTGTGGGGTGAAGAGAAGACGAAAGGGGGTTCAGGGAACAGCATGGTGGACCGAAGAGGTGAGAGAGGCTGTGGCACAAAAGAAGAAAGCATATAATGAGTGGATGAGGAACAGGGGCGTCGAAGAAGCTGAGAGACGGACGAGAGAGTTATATGTAGAAAGGAGGAGAGAGGTGAAAAGATTAGTAAGAGAGAGTAAGAAGAGAGTGGATGAGGAATTTGGAAGGAACTTGAGTGCAAAGTGGAGGGAATGTAAGAAAATGTTCTGGAAGGAGGTAAAGAGAGCTAGACAGGGTGACAATGAAGTCTGTGGGGGTGTGAAAGATAAAAATGGTAGATTACTAGTGGAGAAGGGAGAAAAAGTAAACAGATGGAGAGAACACTTTAATGAACTACTGAACATAAAGAACGAAAGTAATGCAAGTATAAGTGGCTGGGGAATGGCCGAGGAGAAGGAGGGTTGTAAGAAGAGAGGAAGAAGTCAGTAGGATGGAAGTGGTGGAAGCAATGAAGAAAGTTAAAATGGGAAAAGCCCAAGGAATTGATGGAGTGTGTGGTGAAATGATGAAGAATGGGGGAGAGATAGTAACAGAATGGATGTGGAAGGTGTGCAGATTGGCTTGGGAGGAGGGTAGAGTCCCGAAGGATTGGAAGTCAGGAATAATTATTCCTCTGTACAAAGGAAAAGGGGAAAAAGCAGTGTGTGGTAATCATAGGGGCATTTGTCTTCTCAGTGTAATAGGAAAAGTATGTGGCAGAATACTTATTAACAGAGTCAGGGAAATAACAGAGGAATTAGTTGGAGAAGAACAGGGAGGTTTTAGGAAGGGAAGAGGTTGTGTAGACCAGATATTCATTCTTAGATCTTTAGTGGAAAAGTTTCTAGAGAAGGGAAAGAAGTTGTATGCAGCCTTCATGGATCTGGAGAAAGCATATGACAGGGTGGATAGACAAGGATTGTGGAAAGTATTAAGAATATATGGAGTGGATGGGAAGTTGCTGAAGGCAGTGAAGAGTATGTATGAGAGTGCTAAGGCTGCAGTGCGTGTGGATGGCAAACTGAGTGAATCTTTCCATTTGAAGGTTGGACTGAAACAAGGATGTGTCATGTTTCCATGGTTGTTCAATCTGTACATGGATAGGGTTATAAAGGAGATACAAGGTCGGGCAGTGGATGTTGAAGCGGCCCTAGTGAGAGAGGGCAGTGTTTGGAAAATCCCTGTACTGTTGTTTGCAGATGATACTGTGTTGTTGAATGAAGACGATGAGGAGCTGCAAGGCCTGGTGGATGAGTTTGGGAGAGTGTTTAAGAAACGGAATCTAAAGGTGAATGTAGGGAAGAGCAAAGTGATGGTCTTTGAGAGAAGCGAAGCCAGTGAATGTACAGTGAGATTGGATAGGGAGGATATTGAGAATGTGAGTGTATTTAAGTACTTGCGTAGTGTGATGAGTAAGGTTGGAAGTCTGGAGGGTGAAGTGCTTGAAAGGGTGCAGCAGGGAAGGAAAGTTGCTGGTTCGTTGAAAGCAGTGATAAGAAACAGGGAGGTGAGCATGGAAGTGAAAAAGTTATTACATGAGAGTACTGTGGAAGTGAAACTTGGACCCTGTTGGAAGGACAGATGTCAAGAGTGAGAGCAGTGGAAATGAGTTAATTGAGAGAAGCATGTTGAGTTACATGGAGAGACAGACTAACAAATGAGGAAGTGAAGGAGCGTTGTGGTGTGGTTGTGGACGTGATAGGAAGCGTTAGGAGAAACACGTTAAGGTAGTTTGGCCATGTGGAGAGGATGGAGAGTGAAAGACTGACGAGGAGAGTGTATGTGAGTGAGGTGGAGGGGGCGAGAGGGAGACGGAGGCCAAGGATGAGATGGAGGGATGGAGTGGAGAGGTACATGAGAGAAGGGGGTGCGAGTAGGGAGCGGGGTAGTGAAATGGCAGGGGACAGAGTGACATGGAGGTGATTTGTTTGTGGCCACCCCATGCGGGATTGAGGCGTCTGGCAATAGATAGATAGAAAGATATCCCACTTCCTCTGAATCTCTTGTTTCTCTGAATTTTCACCAATCTGCATTTTCAAAAAATTTTCTCAATTCTGTAAAGTTTGCTTTCCCAAAGTTGTATCTTCCCTGCCTATAAAGCTCGTCTCTTAGCACCACGTTCCCTATTATCATGTGGAACTCAATGACCAAGTGATCACTTTTTCCTACAGGACACAGATATTTCAAGGATTCAATTATGTCAGGTTCTTTGGTTAGTAGTAAATCTAATCTTGCTGGTATGTCATCACCTCGGAATTGTGTCTCTTCTTTGAGCCACTGCGTCATTACATTATTCATTACAATGTTTAACAATGTAGTGCCCCACAAATCTTTGCCGCCTCCTGAGTCCCATTCCTCCCAGTTCACCTCTTTACAATTAAAATCACCCATTAGAATTATATTGCTACTTTTCTCAATCACTTTCTGTAGATAACGAACCATGTCTGACAACATCTCCTGGTATTCACCATCAATCCATGCTCTTGTCTTAGGTGGAACATATACTACTGCTATATCTCTCTTACAGTTCTCTCCAGTTTCTAATTCCATGTTTATCACTTTGGCCCTACCCTCTCCCATTTCCACAGAATCTACACTTAAGTTGTTCTTCACTGCTATCATCACTCCTCCTCCCATTTTATCTTTTCTGTCTCTTCTCCACAATTTGTATTTGCCATCTCCCATATGGATATCAATATTCTCCCTTAACTTAGTCTCTACAAAGCACATAACATCAGGTTCATGTACCCTCAAGAAATCGTTGATTTCTATCATTGCCGATATTAATCCATCAACATTAGTGTACGCCAGCTTCAAACTTTTTTCATTATTACTTATACCCTCTTCTCTCCTCCTCTCCGTCGGTACCACTTCCTCAATTTCTGGTCCATAACTCTCCAATAAAACACTGTCTCCTCATCCTCCGTTCTCTGTTTGTTTTTTGCCTTAGCTTCCTTTACTAATTCCTTTATTTTAGCTCTTTCTTCCTCATTTGCATCTTTCCTTAGCCAAACATTTTCGAAACCCTCTTTGTCTGCTAATTTCCATGTCCTATTCATGATTTCATTTACTATTACCTGGGACTTGAACTTCACCTTCAATGGCCTTGCCCCTCCTTCCTCGTACTTACCTAACCTACACACTTCTTCAATCTCTTCTTGTGCTTTGTTGTTACCCTCCATGACTACTGATATTATTTCTTTAACTTTACTCAACTCTTCTTCTTCTCTTTCAGATCTTACTGTCATACGCTTTTCTTTTACCCCTAAAATTATTACACATTTTTACTTATCTACTACATCCCTGACTAAAGATTCTCTACTTTTCAGTACCCTAACCACTTCCTTCTCCACTTTTCCTTGCTTTGTTGTTCTATAATCTCTTTCAAATTTACATTCCCTTCCTCCTGAATTTTCTTCCACCCCTTATGTTGCCCCTTGATTTCCTTAATATGTTCATTTTGCATCCTTGATTTAGAATCAAACTCATCTAATTTACTTTTCATTCTGTCTCTTTCTTCTTCCAACCTCTTGTTTTCCCTCTTGAGCTGTTTTATTTCATTTGTGGCAGATTCAATACTCACTTTTAATTCCATGACTTCTCTTTCTTGTTCCACACTGAATGTGCAAACTTTTTCCAGCTTGTTCTATAAAACTTCGGCCATAAAGAGTATAAGACACAGTGGAAATATACAGTCTCCGAATGGTTGCATCATGGCGGAGAAGGATCATTCTTTGTTTACATCTGGTGATGGGGAATTTGCGGGCTTCTCCGATGAAGATATGGGAAAAGGAAGTGCTAAACTGAACCAAATGAGGGTAGCAGGAGTGGAGAAAATGGCTGAGAGGAATATCCAGAGTTAAAAAAGGCATGGTCGGTAATTAGGGAATTGAAGGAACGGACCTTAGAACAGAAGGAGATCAAAGTACTGCAGAATAACCTGGAAAAAGTATCCACACACAGTGCTGAACTAGAAAGAGAAGTTACTGAGTTAAAAGTGAGTAATGAATCAGCCACAAATGAAATAAAACAGCTCACGAGAGAAAATAAGAGGTTGGAAGAAGAGAAGGATACGATGAGTATGAATCAACATCAATGATGCAAGATGAGCACATAAGGAAATTAATGAGCAACACAAGGGGTGGAAGAAAATTCAGGAGGAAGGAAATGTAGGTGGGGGCGCTCACCATCCATTCACTCGATGTAGTGTTGCTCTCAAGGTTCTGCCCTTTCCTCTCCACCATCCTTCCTTCCTCTTCTGTCTTTCTTTCCTTCATTCTTTCCTCATTCTTCTGCCTATGGGTGACTTTGCACTCCCTCTTCTGTCTTTCTTTCCTTCATTCTTTTCTCTTCCCTCTGACTATGGGTGACTCTACAATGAGTGACAAGCCAAATGGTTTCCTGTACACCAGGAAACCATTTACTATGCTGGGTGGTAACCATATAACCAAATTTTGACACCTGGTGGTTTAGTAGGTAATTACAGTGCTCCAATCGGATTGAGACAGTGAAGGTTTATATCCAAGGGGTGGTTGAGGTTTATTGCTCACATAATGCCACTCAGGGATGAGTGAGTCTGGTCACTCTCATCTTAAATGTCAGGACAAACTTGCCTAGCCCCGGGCTCCTATGCTCCTCATGGGGCAATGTAGGACTGGATGATGGATAGATGGATGGATGAAGGAAATGTAAATCTGAAAGAGATTATACAACAACAAAGCAAGGAAAAGGTGGAGAAGGAAGTGGTTAGCGTATTAAGAAGCAAAGAATCCTTAGTCAGGGATGTAGCAGTTAAGAAAAAGTGTGTGATAATTTCAGGAGTAAAAGAAAAATGTTTGACAGTTAGATCAGAAAGAGAAGAACTGAGTAAGGTTAAAGACAAAATATCAGTAGTTATGGAAGACAACAACAAAGCTCAAGAAGAGATTGAAGAAGTGTTTAGGTTAAAAAATTACGAGGAAGGAGGGGCGAGGCTACTTCAAGTGAAGTTTAAGTCTCAGGTGATGGTAAATGAAATCATCAACAGAACATGTAAATTATCAAAGAAAGGTTCAAGAATGTCTGGATAAGGAGAGATGCAAATGAGGAAGAAAGAGCTAAAATAAATGAGTTAGTAAAGGAAGCAAAGGCAAAAAACGAACAGAGAATGGAGAAAGAGAAGACTGTGTTCTATTGGAGAATTATGGATCAGAAACTGAGGAAGTGGTACCGACGGAGAGAGACAGAAGAGAGAATAAAAAACGAAAAAAGTTTGAAAGTGGCATACTCTGTTGTTGATAGGTTAATATCGGCAAGGTTAGAAATCAATGATCTCTTAAGGGTACATGAACCAGATGTTATGTGCTTTGTAGAGACCAAGTTAAGAGAGGATATTTATATCCATATGGGAGATGGTAAATACAAACTGTGGAGAAAAGACAGAAAAGAAAACATGGGAGGAGGAGTGATGATAGCAGTGAAGAACAACATAAATGTGAATACTGTGGAAATGGGAGAGGGTAGGGCTCAAGTGATAAATATGAAATTAGAAACTGGAGAGAATGGCAAGAGAGATATGGCAGTAATATATGTTCCCCTGGGGGTAGGGGGGTTTCAAGAATACTCCCCCAGTATCCCTGCTTGTCGTATGAGGCAACTAAAAGGGTTGGTGGTGGGTTAGTACCCCACCCCGTAAAAAGAACTAACTAAACAAGCGAATAAAGCGCCTCGGACCAGGACGGACCATACATTGACGACTACGGAACGGACAAAGGACATCCTGAGGGTGGGGACATGGAATGTAAGAGGAGTGAATGATGAAGTGAAAGAGACACAGATTGTTCAGGTGCTTGAGGAGGCAAGAGTGGATGTATGTGGATTGACTGAAACTAAATGGAAAGGTGAAAGGGTGAGAGAATGGGAATACGGTTTAGGAATATGTGCGGGAGTCAATGAGAATGAAAGGGCAAGAGAGGGAGTCTGTCTGATGATAAACAAGAAGTGGAAGGAGAATATAAGAGAGTATGGAACAGTGGAACAGTGGGTGCAACGATTGTATGGGTGAGGATGAAAGTAGGCATACAAGCTTGGGCGACTGTATGTGTGTATGCGCCGACAGAGGACCGAATGGCAAGAGCGAAAGATGAGTTTTGGGCAAATGCAGAAGCATGTATGGACAAGTTTGAGAGGAGCGAGAGAGTGTTTTTGATTGAAGACATGAATGGTAAAGTTGGGAATGTATAAGTGGATGGAGTGGTTGGTCAGTGGGGAGTGCCAGCTGAGATGGATGGGAATGGTAGTGCCTTGGTGGACATCTGTGCTGGTAAGGGGTTGGCAAAAGCCAACACCTACTTTCGGCACAAGATGATCCACAGGTATACATGGATAGTCTTGAGGAGGATGGATGGTGAACTTGTAGAATGGAAGGCAATGATAGATTATGTGTGTGTGTGTGGATGAGCAAATGAGAAGACAAGTGTTGGATGCAAGAGTATGGAGAGGGTGGGGGAGTGGAATCTCTGACCATCACTTAGTGATGGCCAAGGTGAGGCTGCAAAGAAAATGGGTGAAGAGACCAAGGGGAAGACAGGAGAAAACTGCTCCTGTGAGAAGAGTGGAGAAGTTACAAGATAGTGAGAAAATGGCAGAGTATAAGAGAATAGTGGAAGAAAGATTGGGAAGGTATGAGTTAGAGCAGATGGAAGGGGTGGAAGATGTATGTAAGATTTTCATGGAAGAGATAGGCACAGCATGTGAGGAAGTTTGTGGAGTGAGGAGGAGATGCAGGGGTGTGCAAGGGACGGCATGGTGGAACGATGAGGTGAAACGGGCTGTGGAACAAAAGAAGAAGGCATATAGTAATGGCTAGCGAGCAGAGGTAGGGGAGAAGATGAGAGAGAGAAGAGAGAGGTATATATGAGCTGGAGAAGAGAGGTGAAGAGAGTGAAGGAAAGTAAAAAGAAAGTGGATGAGGAGCTTGGGAGGAATCTGAGTGTAGAAGGGAGGGAGAGTAAGAAATTGTTTTGGAAGGAGGTAAAGAAAATAAGACAGTGTGAAAGGGGAAATAGTTGGGGAGTGAAAGATGGGAATGATAGATTGCTGGTGGAGAAGAGAGAGAAACTGAGGAGATGGAAGGAGCACTTTGAGGATTTTTTGAATGTAGAGAGTGAGAGCAGAGCAGTATTAGTGGTTGGGGAATGGCTGGGAGAAGAAGAGGTGAGAGGAGGGAGGAAGAGATCAGTAGGGTGGATGTAGTGGAAGCATTGAAGAAGGTCAAGATGGGAAAGGTCCCAGCAATTGATGGAGTGTGTGGTGAAATGCTGAACTATGGGGGTGAGATTGTTGTGGAATGGATATGGAAATTGTGTAGATTGGCTTGGGAAGAGGGAAGGGTTCCAGAGGACTGGTATAACTGTTCCTTTATATAAAGGAAAAGGGGAGAGAGAAGTATGTGGTAACCATAGGGGTATTTGCCTTCTTAGTGTGACTGGAAAGATATATGGCAGAATACTTATTGACAGGGTTAGGCATATAACAGAGGAGTTAGTTGGAGAAGAACAAGGGGGATTTAGGAAGGGAAAAGTGTGTTTAGATGAGATATTTGTTCTAAGATGTTTAATGGAGAAGTATCTAGAGAAGGGAAACAAAGTGTATGCTGCCTTCACGGACTTGGAGAAAGCTTATGACAGAATAGATAGGCAAGGTATGTGGAAAATATTAAGAATATATGGAGTGGAGGGGAAACTGTTGAGTGCTGTGAAGAGCAAGTACGAAGGAGCTAGGGCTACTGTGCGAGTGGATGGTGAGCTAATTGAGTTCTTTGACCAGAAAGTGGGACTGAAACAGGGTTGTGTGATGTCTCCATGGCTGTTTAATATATACATGGATGGGGTTGTAAAGGAGGTGCAAGGTAGGGCAGTGGATGTGGGGGTGGCTCTAATGAACGAGGGTGAGATGTGGAAGATTCCGTTGTTGTTGTTTGCTGATGATACAGTATTGTTGAATGAAGATGAATGGGAGTTGCAAGGTTTGGTGAATGAATTTGGGACAGTGTGTAAGAAGCGGAATTTCAAAGTCAATGTGAACAAGAGTAAAGTTGTGGTGTTTGAGAGGAATGAAGTTACAGAATGCACAGTGAGGTTGGATGGTGAGGATATGGAGAATGTGAGTGCATTCAAGTACTTGGGTAGTGTGATGAGTAAGGATGGAAGTTTTGGGAATGAAATACTTGAAAGGGTACAGCAGGGAAGGAAAGCTGTTGGTTCATTGAAAGTGGTGATGAGAAATAGGGAGGTGAGTATGGAAGTCAAGAAGTCACTGCATGATAGTATCGTGATCCCTACCCTGACGGATGGAAGTGAGGCATGGACCTAGCTAGCTAGAGGGTAACAAGTCAAGAGTGAGAGCAGTGGAAATGAGTTACTTGAGAGAAGCATGTGGAGTGACATGGAGACACAGACTGATGAATGAAGAAGAGGAGGAACGTTGTGGGGTGGATGTGGTTGTGGTTGAGAAGATTAGGAGAAATACACTGAGGTAGTTTGGACATGTGGGGAGAATGGAGAATGAAAGACTGACTAAGAGGGTGTATGAAGGTAGGGTGGAGGGAGGAAGAGGGAGGGGAAGGCCGAGAATGAGGTGGAGGGATGGAGTTGAGAGGTATATGCGGGAGGAGAGAGCGAGCTGGAGGGAGGGTAGGCAAATGGTAGGTGACAAAGCGACTTGGAGGCATTTTGTCTGCAGCCACCCTCTGCAGGATTAGGGCGTCGGGCTATAGATAGATAGATATGTTCCCCCTAAGACAAGAGCATGGAATGATGTTGCATATCAGATGTTGTTGTCAGACATGGTTAGTTACCTACAGAAAGTGACTGAGAAAAGCAACAATATAATTCTAATGGGTGATTTTAATTGTAAAGTGGTGAACTGGGAGGAATGGGACTCAGGAGGCAATGAAGATTCTTGGGGCACTATAATGTTAAATATAGCAATAAATAATGTAATGACCCTCCTCAGGTGGCAAAAACAAGCACCTAATGCGGCCATTCTCAGCCACCAACTCCTTGTTGGACGGATGCGCAGGTGTACTGTCCAAGAGAAGGAGAGCCTTTACCTGGTCGTGCAGGATTACCAGTGTCTTGGTCTGATAATGAATGACCTCTTTGACGAAGTGCTGGTGAAACCAGTCTCTGAAGGTCATGGCTGTGAACCAAGCCTTCACAGAATGGTGCCACACGAAATGAAGGACATCCATCAACACACGAAGGCACCGAGGCTGCTGTGCACAGCCATCAATAACAGACTTGAGCGGGTGCATGCCATTAGCACTGCCACAACACAAAGCAGATATCCGATGTTTCGAGAGCTTGTGGTCAGGTACACACATCTCCGTCTCCTCTGCTAGAGTGTTCACTTGCAGCGAGCAATAAAATAGACCAGTTTCGTCAAGACTTCACCGAGTGTGAGGCCCTCCCTGTCGATCAAGCCAGCCATCTTCTGCCAAAACTCTAATCCTTTCTCGTTGGCGTCCACAGCTTCACCATGGGCCATACGGTTGGTAACTCCATGTTGTAACCTAAAAGCGAAGAGCCAACCCTCGGATGCCTTGAAATCTGGGGTGTCGTGTAGCCTTAATTTCTCGGCAGCAGCCTTTAAATCTGTACCACGCACCATCACACCAGCAGCACGCTGTTGTCAACACCAAATCAGCGTGGAGCGGTCAATTTCTGCAAACCTGGGAGGATACATCACCTTCCTCTCCACATTGCGTTCCATCTTCGGAGGGAAGTTAGACATGTACTGGGTGAGTTAGTCGCAGGACATCTTGATATCAAACAAGGTAGAGTGGGCCAGGTTGTATTTTTGGAGGATGCAAGACATCGACCAACCCGAGTCCACTTTCTCCAATATCTCCCTCTTTTTCTCCAGAGTCAGGACCACTTGTTTCCTCTTCTCAGGCAGCAGGGCCATCATCACACACACAACTAAGAGGCAGCAGAGGAACAACAGGGCCTGCAGCAGGTATGGCACCACCACAAAAGCAAGAACGTGGCCGGCCATTGTGACAAGCATGCACTCTCTCTCATAGGTCAGCGGGAAATGGTGAGGAGGCACCGTCGCCCTGGCGGACGTCAGCGGAACTACGCAGCAAAACACAGATGTTCGACGCTGCAGGCCAAGTTCAAAATACGGTTGAAAAAAATTTAGGGAATTTTATTGCTTCTTTACATTTTTTGGCCATTTTTGGATTTCAAAGGCCTGGGCCCAAAATGTCCAGACACTGGGATGTCCGGGAATTGGGCGTCCAGATATCAGAGAGATTACTTCATCTATCTATTGCCAGACGCCTCAATCCCGAACGGGGTGGCCACAAACAAATCGCCTCCATGTCACTCTGTCCCCTGCCATTTCACTACCACGCCCCCAACTCACACCCCCCTCTCTCATATACCTCTCCACTCCATCCCTCCATCTCATCCTCGGCCTCCCCCTCCCTCTCGCCCCC
>JAGKTI010031617.1:0-12090 GCA_018397915.1 Birgus latro
TGCCGTATGAGCTACACTCGTAATATAAATGTATATAAGAAAGGAAGGGAGAAGCCTGAGTGATATTTATATTTACCTGGAACTACCTAATTTATATGTATTGCCTAGATTTCCTACGACCTATTTCTTAGCATATACATTAGCAGCTGACATTTTCAACTCTTTGCTACCGAGATACAGCCAGTTCGCTCTCGTCCTTCACGGTGAAATGACGCCCGTCCATTTCTGCCACTTTTGTGCCTATTATAAAAGGCCCTGTGACCTCTACCCCTACTTAACATCGTGTGGGAAGCGGTAAAGGACTGTAGATATATACAAGTGTAATAAAGTACTAGAAATAATAAAGTGTGAGTGTGTATATGAGTAAGAGATGAACACCAGCGGCGAATTAGCGGGAGTGGGAGGCTCGTACGCGCTCGTATGTTACATTGCTTTCATCGTGTTTTTTTTTTTTTTTAGTATGGGTTCCAAACTATTTGGAAATCATTGAATAGTGTTTCTAGTGATAATATCTGGCAGTGGTATTCAGATTAGGGGATGTCGGGAAGTGTAAAGTGGAGACTTAGTTACCCAACTTCAGAAGTCTCCACAAGTCCTACGGTAGTCGANTTTTTTTTTTTTTTAGTATGGATTCCAAACTACTTGGAAATCATTGAATAGTGTTTCTAGTGATAATATCTGGCAGTGGTATTCAGATTAGGGGATGTCGGGAAGTGTAAAGTGGAGACTTAGATTCCCAACTTCAGAAGTCTCCACAAGTCCTACGGTAGTCGACGAGTGCTAAAAAAACATACCGGGAGAAAACTGAAGGTATGTGCCATATGTATATTTAATTATAATATTCTAGGACTAATAACTGATTTTTGGCAAATATTTTTAAAAAGTCAGTCAGAGCGCGAATATCCCCGCGGGAATGGCACGGAGCACCTCTGACAACCCCGCGGTGTAGGGGTTAAATACAAATAATCGAATATGAGAAGTTATTTTCCTTGTGGAATTGAGTGTACTGAAGAGTCTGTTATATATCTGTGCACAGAAACTTTATGACCAATGACTGGATCATCTTGAAGAGGGTGATAGTTTACACCACAGATAAATATTTTTGAAAACTTTTCTGCATAGTATTTGATGAGTTTAGATATCAGTACAGTTTTTCCTGAGTTTGAAAACCCAGTCACAATAATTCTGGCAGGATCACGAAATATATCTGTATGTCCTGATGTATAAACGTTCTGCATGGTGTTTAAACATACAATGAAAGAAAATTAAAATGTCCTCACCTCACCTAATAAATAAAACAAGAACACTGCAGACACTTTATTTACAAATTATCAGTAAAAGTTTTTAGTACAGTATATACAGTATATAGGATTTTTACATACAAATTATATATGAAAAAGAATGATAACAAACACCCATATAGATCATGAAGTAGCTTCCTTATCTAGGAAAGGTCTTTAAACACACTGAAAGAAAACTAAAATGTCCACACCTAATAAATAAAACATGAACACTGCAGACATATTCAAATTATCAGTAAAGTTTTTTTGTTTTGTTTTTTTAGTACAGTATATACAGTATACAGGATTTGCATACAATTTATCCACGAAAAGAATTATACTGTTACGAAGCGGGATTTGCCAGTTAGGTGCCCGAGAAGCATCTCGATGCATCCCGATGTTTACAGTAGTTCCGGTTTCGGTACGAGTCAGAGTTGCCAGTTTGCCTGCTGTTTGTGAGCATAGTTATTTAGTAAGTTATGCATTAATTTTTTGTGCTTTTTTTCTCTATAATAATTTATGTACGTGATTATTCATTAACCCGAGGAGTCCCGTCGATATACAGGTAAGTTGCAGCATTTTGTCACAGCTACACCCATTGACGTACCCATACGTTATGCAATTGCAAGGTCAGTCATTTGCACATTTTTCAAGTTTCAAGGGTAATTTTTGGTAGGCATATGTGAGAGACCTTCCTCTATCTGCTGTCAAGTGGGGATACTGTTCCATCTGATCCCCCTCCCCCCTTCCCCCCACACTCGGCAATTCACCTGTTAGCAGTGACCTGGCCAGTAAAGACATTTTGTGCCACAGTCTCTCCAATGACGAAATTCACAGTGAAAGTGATTCCTGAGGTGGAGGACAAAGAAATAAAGAAGCTAGATCAAGAAACAACAAGAAGTGATGAGGTGGTAATGTCATAAAGGAAGGTGCCATATGTGGATATGTTTGGTGACTGAACAATGCTTATATTGCCTATATAATTGTGTGAAAACCAATATAGTCTTGTACTACACATAAATTCGTACCAAATAAAAAAATAAATACGTAATTTAAAGTGGCTTGAATTAGTTAACCCTCTTTGAAGCCAGATACCCTGAGAGAGAACAAAAGGTAAGGCTAACTGTCACCTGTAGCGACATTTGTAAGCTCAGGAGGGCGATTTCTATATGAATTTTTGATGTTTCTCACCAAAAGCGGAGGTTTGAGCCAAGAAAAAAAAAATCCCAAATTGCTCGGGACTGGGGGGTATCGGAGGTAGGAAATCGGTCGGGATGTGACGGGTTAAATTATGTAATTTACAAGTTTGGTAAATAATATACAGTGTTATGTACTGTAAGAAACTCTGGCATGTTCTGATGTCTCCTAGTTGGTAACTGTTTACTTTTTCCCCGTCTAGTTTGTGCTAGAAGTTTCTCGAGAAATGCAAACTTATATAAGGATCTGAATGAGACTATAGAGAGTGAGTTGAGTTCAGTCTGTTTGAGAGAAGTTCAGCCAGTGTTCAGTTCAGTTGGAGTGTAGTGCGGTGTCAGTGAAGTTTGTATATTATTGGTACTTGTGAAAACAGTGAAGGTTGTCAAACATCAAGTATAATAACAGTGAAGTGTTGTCAAGCATTAAGTGTAATAACAGTAAAGTGTTGTAAAGCATTAAGTGTAACTGCAGTTAGTAAAGTATGTATAGCTCCAGTGCTTGTGAGAACAGTGAAGTGAAGTTGGAAAGCATTAAGTGGGATTATTTGAAAAATAAAGACCATGAACTTTAAGAAGCCAGTGGTTATCTTCGCCTCAGCTGATCTTGTGTGCTGTACACCTAAAGGCTGACCATAGGAAGAAGAACTCACTGGACAACGTCCTTACTATACTGAACTACTGCTGTTAGAGCCTGTGGCAGTGTGGGGACTGGGACGCAACACTGGTGTCAGGAGTGGGATTATTTAGGGCTGCAGTGAGGCTAACCTTCAACATGGAAGCAGAAGGTGTGCAGACAAGGTCTCGAGCTGGGCAACAGGAGGATATGTCCCTGGCGACAATTGTGAAGCTATTACAGGCACAGAACGAAGAACAGAAAGCCCTCAAAGAAAATTAATTACAGGGAATGAAGAAAGCACTCAAAGAACAATTACAGACACAGAATGAAGGACAGAAAGAACTGCATGAACAATTACAGGCCCAAAGTGAAGAACAGAAAGAGCTCAGGAACAAAATCAGAGAACAATTGCAAGCACAAAGTGAAAAACTAGAGGCACAACGTGAAGAACAAAAAGAACGATATGAACAACTTCAAGAGACATTACAGGAGCAACAGAGGGAATTACAACTGAGGATGCAAGCACAACTGGCACACTGGACTGGGATGCTAGACCAGCACAATTATGAGGTGCAAGACTGTCCTGGGTGGGTACATGGCAATGCTGACAGCCTGTGTTATCGGCCTTGTGATCTGGAGTGCCAGCAGTGTACTAAAAAGGAAGATCATAGTAAGAAATGCAGCCGTACTACAGTGACAGGGCCAGCATCAGATGAAGACCTAAAGAGGATGTAGATGGAGGATGCAGATTAACCTGTGCTAGAGTGGCTGCAGTGGAGTACAGTGCGACCATATTGGGAAGAAGTTTCCAGCTTAAGCCCTGCAACCAAGAGTTACTGGAGTCAGTGTGACCTTCTTCGTTTGGATAACGGACTACTGGAGCGTCAGTGGGAGACACCCGATGGCCTCAGCAAGTATTGGCAGCTGGTGGTTCCAAAGAAGATGAGGTCCGAGATCTTGGATGAGTCTCATAACCAGATCACTAGCGGGCACCTGGGAGTGAAGAAAACCCTAAGCCGGCTGCAACAGAGGTTCTACTGGATTGGCATGCGTCAGGATGTTGAAAAGTGGCGTCAGGCCTGTGATGTGTGCTGTGCCAAGAAGGGACCCACGAAACGTGGCTGGGCCCCTCTCCAGCTGTACCAAGTTGGTGCACTGATGGAAAGAGTCGTGATGGACATTGCTGGACCTTTGCCACTCACTGGAAGAGGACACTGGTATATATGTGTCGCTATGGACTACTTTACAAAGTGGCCAGAAGCCTATGCAATCACTGATCAAGATGCTGCGACTGTTGCTTAGGCTTTGGTTGATCAGTTTGTCGTTTTGGCATGCCACAAGAGCTATATTCAGACGAGGGTAGAAACTTCGAGTCTGCTGTGTTCCGTGAGTGCTGCCAGTTATTGGGGATTAAGATGACCAGAACTACCCCACTAAGGCTACAGTCAGATGGGATGGTGGAGAAATTCAACTGGATCCTGGGACAAGAACTGGCCAAGTACTGCATGGAGGGACAAACAAAATGGGACCAGAAATTACCTGCGTTGCTGATGGCGTATCGGTCTGCATCCCATGAGTCTACTGGCTACACTCCTGCAAAACTGATGTTGGGCCACAAGTTATGTTTACCCGTTGACCTGTTCATGGGAAGACCACCTGGTGAAGAGCTGCCTACAGACACCTCCAGCTATGCAAAGCATCTTCAGGAAAGGCTGGCTGAGGTACATCATCAAGTGTGAGGAGCCCTTAAGTTTTCAGAAGTGATGAAGAGCAAGTATGATGCCAAGGCTAGTGAGGTGAGCTTCAAGGATGGTGATCAAGTTTGGTTATACAATCCTCAGTGAAAGAAGGGACAGGCAATGAAGCTGCAGAGCCCATGGGACGGGCCTTACACTTGTTGGACCGCCTATCAGACGCAATGTATCAGATTCCGGGAGGCAGGAAGTCTCGCCCAAAGGTGGTACACGTGAACTGTCTGTGGCAGAACCATGGGCCAGGACAGTACAGCTGGGACATCTCCGAGGAATCGTGCTCTCCAACAGCCGAGGATGTTGAGGTGGACCAAGGGGCTGAAGTGCAAGAGGATGGTGACAGTTTCCCAAGAGATATGAACCAGGAAGAGGACCAAGACTTTCCAGGAAGAGTGGACTGTGTGGAAGAGCAAGCACATCATCGGAAGTGGTATAGAAAAAGACTTGATAAGTTGAAGTACTATTTTGTGTATAGTTAGATGTTTAGTTAGGATTAAGGTTTATGTACATATTGTGTGCTTCTGTCGGGACGACAAAACACTAGTGAGGGGATAGTGTTACGAAGCGGGAATTGCTAGTTAGGTGCTCGAGAAACATCTCGATGCATCCCGATGTTTACTGTAGTTCCGGTTTCGGTACGAGGCAGAGTTCACAGTTTGCCTGCTGCTTGTAAGCGTACTTATTTCATAAGTTATGCATTAATTTTTATGCTCTTTTTCTCTATAATGATTTATGTACGTGATTGTTCGTTAAATTATGTAATTTAATTTAAGTTTGGTAAATAATTTACAGTGGTATGTACTGTAAGAAACTCTGGCATGTTCTGACGTCTCCTAGTTGGTAACTGTTTACTTTTTCTCCGTCGAGTTTTTGCTAGAAGTTTCTCGAGAAATGCAAACTTATATAAGGATGTGGATGAGACTATAGAGAGAGAGTTGAGTTCAGTCTGTTTGAGAGAAGTTCAGCTGGTGTTCAGTTCAGTTGGAGTGTAGTGCACAGTGTCAGTGAAGTTCGTATATTTTCGATACTTGTGAAAACAGTGAATGGTTGTCAAGCACCAAGTATAATGACAGTGAAGTGTTGTCAGCCATTAAGTGTAATAACAGTGAAGTACTGTAAAGCATTAAGTGTAACTGCAGTTAGTAAAGTTTGTATAGCTCCAGTGCTTGTGTGAATAGTGAAGTGAAGTTGGAAAGCATTAAGTGGGATTATTTGGAAAATAAAGACCATGAACTTTAAGAAGCCAGTGGTTATCTTCGCCTCAGCTGATCTTGTGTGCTGTACACCTAAAGGCTGACCAAAGGAACAACAACTCACTGAGCAACGTCCTTCCTATACTGAACTACTGCTGTTGGAGCCTGTGGCAGTGTGGGACTGGGAAGTAAGAATACAAACACCCACATAAATCGTGAAGTAGCTTCTCTATCTAGGAAATATTTACCATTTTTCTTTTTCCTTTATCATATGACAGTGGGCCCTATTATTCGCTTGCATGGGAAATACTGTTGGACAATGGGGATGAGTCGTGACCCCCACAGTGATGGAAGCTCCTTCCCGTCTCCTTCTTTTTCTTCTTCATCTTCTTCTTCTTCTCCTCCTTCTTCTTCGTCTTCTTGCCCTCCCTTTACTTGAATGTTTGTTAGCCAAAGGATGCCCATAGTTGACTGACTGGGTAGGGGACAAATAATAACGTTTATCTTCAAATTCACTCAACCCTCTCTTGTTTATTGATAGCGTGGTGATCTGTCCCTATACGCTGGTGGCTCAAGCATAATGAATCTTATTGAACCCCAGAAGAGTGCCTTTGTATTCTTGATGTTTTAGTTTTTTTCCTGTCATAACTAGGAATACCCTTACCAGTTATCATTTCTGTACCTGACTGCAAGAGTAAGGAGTTTAATTTTGGTCTCAGACAACATGCTTAAACTGTTAGTTTCTCCCCTACCTCACTTTTTAACAGACCCAACAGTCCTATACGTGCATCGTTGTACAAAGGATGCTGGGGACATTAGATGTATCTATCCAGTCCACGAGAGGACACCTTTGTAATTCAGGGAATATATCCTCACACGCAAGTGAAAATACAAAACTGTTTGTATCTGAGTGCACGGCTTTTACTCTTTCCCCATAGTGCTTGGTGAGAACATCATACCAAAAATGATACATCTTCACCTTGGCCAACTCAAGAATTTGAAATCCCACAAACTGGGAATGAGACAGTTCTATTTGAGGAGACTGAAAGATTGCTATTACTCGATTTTCTTTTAAGGGTATCTATCACTCTTCTGAAGAAAGGATTCCTAACATTTTTTAGGAATTCTTTCCTCTTTCGGCAAAATTTAGTTTTGATGGCATATCTCTAGGAACCGAATAAAGTTTTCCCAAAAAAGTGAATTTGACATCAGCTTGTACATAGCTTCTTTGTCCTTAGCTGAGGCATTATTTCTTTGTTGAATGTTTGGTACTATATAGTTTTTTAAATATAGTTCCTGTCTAAAAATGAACACTGAGATCACTCTAGCTAATCTCAGACCATGACTCATATATAACTGCAGCAAAGGCAGAGCTATAAGACAGTTGTACTTGCTGAGTGAGAAGATACAAGTTTTTGATTAAATTTAGGATATTTTCTACCTTCCTTTTCTAATAGCTGTTTAGAATAGGGTGAAAGATCATCATAAGTAATGTTTTTTTTTTTTTTTGCTCTAAGCCCAGAGGAAAATCATCTGTTAACTGAGCAACATCCGCAGACACTGGTAGAGTGTCACACAGTACCCAAACATAACGTCCGTAGGTTGCCTTTCTATCCCCTTATTAAGAAATGCTTTCATCTCACTGTCACTAAGCTTCTTTACATCACCAATGGAAAGCGATTCTGTCATTACAGAGGCATAGAGTGAATTAAAGTCATAATAACATAAAAAATCTTAATTATCTTTTGTGCTATCAAAATTAGAGTTGGTGAATTTGTTATTAGCTTTCACGAAGCGGCGAACAACCGTAGTGAAACCACCTCTGATGTTATTCTGAATGAGGTGGATCACAGACCTATCACTGATGAGCTGAACTTCTGTTTTTGAAGATTTCAGCCAGCTATCGAAGCTGAATAAAGGGAGGGAGACATAATTAACTATATCTAAATGGTGTTGTCGCTGCGAAGTTCTACGCCAGTTTGTGAATGTATCAGCTAGTAGACAACAGTCTACTTTAAGGTACAGCACGAGATAGTCCTTCAAACTAGAGCAACCTGCCATTGACCATACTTTTGATGCATGATCATACTCTTCCTCTGTAATGCAGCTTTCTTTTAATGAAATGTTAAGCGCATCGATTGGTGGTAAGCTATGGTCTTCAAGCTTATCAGTCTCAGAAATATATTCATATGGAAATGCTTGCTTCCCAGAAATTAGCATTTCTTTTAAGGATTCGTCTATTTCCCCAAGTATTTCCCTAGTGAATTTGAGAGAATTTCCAGACTGAATGTGAACCTTAGCCAAATCAACAAGACTCGCACTCATAAAGCCATAACTATCGATGAATCTCAGCTTGCCAATATCAACATTAAAAAACTTAAGTGCCTGTTTGCAAAGCAGGTTAACCCTTCTCAGGTACACCTACAGTTTCACTTGCAACTTAGGTACACCTGGGTCTGTCAGACGCAGCATTTAAAAAATGCTGTAGTGTCACACATGTTTCATATAATGAATTTCTGAATATCCTACAATGTATTAGGTCTTATCAGTTACAAAATTGTGCAAATAAGTTTAGATTCACTTAACTCTACATATTAAAAAAAAAAAAAAAGTGAAAAAAAGGGTTAAACCAGAAAAAGATTTTTTTTTGACAGTCGCCATACACAAAAACAAGGAACAGTATGAACCTAGCACTTGTGTCACAACTTGAGGGATGGTGGTCCTACATTTTGGGCACAGTGGACCCCACACAGCATAAAAACCACCTGCAAATTCGGAGTGAAAAAGTCTTCCTCCTCCTCATAGAGAGACGCGAAAGTAACCCCCCTACACAAAAAGTTAGGAAACTGTTGAGAAAGACAGGGACAGGGATCCCAGGCATCTGTAAGTTACTGAACTATAGCACTGAAAAAATCGCCCAGGTCTGTCAGACCCGAGTGTGCCTGAGGAGGGGGGGTGGTCTTGATTCATTTCCTTAATGACTAACCCTAAATCATACGATATATTATGAGCTATGGTAACTAGTCTGTTAGAGTTACTTTTTATTTGCATATTACATTTCCTACATAGAGCCCTTACATAATTGTTAAATTGCCTATGGTGGACATGGTGTCTGTATTTATCACTACCGTTAACAAATGCTGACTCACATAACTGACACATCATCTGCCTTGGAAAGTTTTCCTCATCCTCGTTGTCATATGGATGGGAGATTTGTGGCGACTTTGTAAACGCTCATAAGAGAGGGTTGCTTTATCTATCAAATGTGTGGCTGCATCGGGTCCAACATGTGTGTAGTAAATTATCATGTATATAGTAAATTATCATCTCTATCCACAATGATATAGGCATATCCAATAGCGTGATGTGTACTGGCAATATCCTTATCACCCCCATCCTTCAGTTAAGCTTCAAAATCGTAGAGGCACACAAAATCAGGGGACACTGTTTTCCACCAATTTTTGAATTTAATTGTGGAACCTTGCTCAGGAATTGCTTCTTTCTGTCAAGCGCAGCAATACTGAGAATGTGAAACCTTCTCCTTCCCAGTAATTTCCGAAAAGCACACTTCACAGGAGAAGGGACTCATAGGTTGAAGTTTATGTAGGAAAGCCTGAAGCAATTTCTTTAAATCTTTTATCAGACAACAGTGTTTGTTGTCTAATAAAAGTAAATATACTTTGTCCTCATACTTCTTGCTCACTATTCTGACTATAGCCAATTCGTTGAGATGTTTATCATTCAAGCTATAAATATTAATACTTACTTGATTTTGAGTTTCTAACTGATGAAGGGAGTACCAAGAAATCTCTTTCTTTCAAGGAAACTTTTTCAATGTACTACATTTTTCCCATGAATCCACTCGACGCTGAACATACCTCCATTTATTTTGGACAGAAAAAATCTTATGAGCAGCCAAGCACTGTACTATACAAGCAACTTTATCTACTCCTGTCATAGGTCGAGGATTAAATATCTGTTTGCATCCTCTTACTCCTGTGCGGATTTCTACATATGTACCTATAGTCTGAGGAACAACATGTTTAATTATATATATTTCTAAGTATTTGGTGTAGTCTATTACAAATCCACTCCCCTCTGTGGCTGAAAGAACATTTTCTATTTGATTTGATATGTACTGTTTCAGCTCCTCCAGTGTTAGTCCTATTGTGCTGAGAGTAATGAAAACTCGTGGAGTGTGAATATAGTGAGTTCTGGTTGTATCATCTCCCTCTACAACAGGTTCCCGTCTTAAAACAACCGCCAGCACTAAGTATATACCAACAGATGGTGCTTGCATCTGCCTCATTACACTTTGAATATGGCGACTGAAAAATGTAGCAAAATCTATTAAGAACACTACAGGGTCCTGAATGTAATCTCTTGGAGGGCTAAACCTGACCTCTTGTAACAGGCCATTAAAAAATGACATTGAGCTTGATGGTACAGGTGATGAAGGCGTATGTCCATCACCCTTACTTGTTGAGGACGTAGGGACATCCTGACAGCTTGTAGAGGCTGTGGCCACAACCCGCCTGCTTGTAGAGGGTGTGACCACAACCTCCATAATTGTAGACGCAGTGGCCCCATCATCATCAGTTGTTTCCAGGGAGATTGTGTCGTCTTAACTGCTTTGAAGTTCCCCCTACTCCGCCTGTGAACAGCGGTGTTTTTTTTTCCTTAAGGTTTCTTCCTGATAAATTTCTGTCTATCTGTCTATCTATTGTCATAAGGGGTGGCCACAAACAAATCGCCTCCATGTCACCCTGTCCCTGCCATTTTATTGCCCTGCCCCCAGCTCACCCCCCCCCCTTGCCACTCCATCCCCCATTTCATCCTTGGCTTCCCCCTCCCTCTCCCTTCCACTCTCCCAGAGTCATCCACCAAGCCTTGCAGCTCCTCTTTGTCTTCACTTAACAACACAGTATCATCTGCAAGCAACAGTACAGGGAGTTTCCAAACACTGCCCTCTCTCACTAGGGGACCACTCCAACATCCACTGCCCTACCTTGTGTCTCTTTCATTACCCCATCCATATTGAACAACCATGGAGACACGACACGTCCTTGTATCAAATCCAACCTTCAAATAGAAAAATTTCACTCAGTTCACTATCCACTCGTACTGCAGCCTTAGCACCTTCATACATACTCTTAACGGCCTACAACAAATTCCCATCTACTCCATATATTTCTTAATACTTTCCACAATCCTTGTCTATCCACCCTGCCATATGCTTTCTCCAAATCCATGAAGGCCGCAGACAATGACACTGTGTAACCATTTAACAATAAGAGGTATATAGGGTGTTAACTCTTCAGTGCTTATGATTACTCTTCTTGTAAACAGGGCTGTCTGTGATAGCGCTGGAAAAGAATGTTGAAGAATCGCTCACAACCTGGACATTTCACACAGGTGTGGACGGTTTTGATGTTAATTTTGTTGCCACACTTCTCGCAGCGGGTCTCTAGACGTACAGTTAGGGAAAGACCCGCATTACCCACCTCACGAAACACTGGTGTGAGGCGGGTGAATGTGAAGCGGCAGCCAGACGTCATGTGTCTGGTAATTGTGAGTGTGAAGGAGGAGGAGGCGGGGGACTGGGGGCAGAGGAGGGTTGGGTGATAGGTTGGGAATCACGTGTAAGTCTGCGTTGTATGACTTGGACGGTGTGTTTGAGTTAATTTAGTAAGGATAGATGACAGTGTGATGCTAGCATTTTATTTAAACAGATTACGTAGAGGACAAAGGGGGGGGGAGCACCTGGGCACGTGCCCCCCCAAAAAAAAAAATAACAAAAGAATAATAATAATAAACTCCATAGATATATAGTTAGCCATAGGCCCATAAACTATATATTAAAAAAGCCAAACTCACGCGTCTAGGACACGTATCTATTGTTTGCTGATGCTCTGCTGCTCTAAGTCGGTTCTAGAGTGACCCTAGGATGAACTTCGATAAAGGAAGGGACGGGGGAAGGGAGAGGGGGGAGAGCGTTGTTTGTGGGTGTGGGATGGACAAATGAAAGGAGAAAGGAGAGAGAGAGAGAGAGAG
>JAGKTI010031618.1:0-12090 GCA_018397915.1 Birgus latro
TCTCACTGTACACTCACTGGCTTCACTTCTCTCGAAGACCATCACTTTACTCTTCCCCACATTCACCTTTAGATTCCGTTTCTTACACACTCTCCCAAACTCATCTACCAAGCCTTGCAGCTCCCCTTCGTCTTCACTCAACAACATCGTGCAGCAGTAAAATCAGGGGAGCTGTCCGAGTCTGAGAAAACGGAGTACCGAGCATTAATTGGGCAACTCAACTGGATTGCCACACACACTCGGCCAGATATTTCCTTTGATGTGTATGAGTTGAGTGTGACTAGCAACCGAGCTACCGTAGTGGATTTGCTTTGACTCAATAAGGTGATCTCAGGTGTGAAGACTGACAACATGAAGCTATACATTCCAGGATTGGGGCTGATTGAGGACTGTCATATAGAGTGCTTTTCGGATGCCTCATTTGCCAACCTTGTAGGCAGTGGGTCTCAGGGAAGTTTTGTGATCTTCCTATGAGATGCTAGTGAGGCAAGACGTCCTATATTCTGGCGGACAAGAAAGATCAGGAGGGTCGTCAAATCTGCCTTATCTGCTGAGGCGTTGGCGCTGCTTTAATGTGCTGAGACTGCTGTATATCTCGCCAACATATTGCGTGAGGTTTCTAGATGTGGAAAGATCAAAATAAAGTGTTTCGTCGACAACAAGAGTCTGGTGGATGCCCTTTACTCCTGTAGAAGCGTAGAAGACAGGAGATTGCGCATTGACATTGCTGTATTACAAGACATGTTGGAGCGAAGGGAGATTGATGAAGTATCCTGGGTGGATACATCACAACAACTGGCTGATTGTCTCGCCAAGAAAGGTGCCTCGACCGAGCGGCTGCATGCAGCAGTCAGCCGAGACTAGAAAGTTTATAATACTTCAAGAGACATCACATATCTGTATGTGGCCACAGACTGGGTCTTGATAGTAATTAAACAAAAGTGTATTTATTGGATGCATAGTGCATATTGGGTGTTGATGGTACTCACACAAAAGTCTATGTATTGGATACATAGTGTGTATCAGACGCTAATAGACCATCCAGCTTCATCCTTGGAATCTTTTGTCAAATTAAGAAGAGAGGATGAGAGTGTTAGTGCATATTGCTGTTAGTGTGTGTGCGTGCACACTCATCTTTTTGCGTCACTAGTGGTGACGTCACCGGAAGGGTCCTGCTGTGTGCTGCCAGGGGCCCAGGTAGTTTGCGGTGTGAGGCTGGTGAGTGTGGTTAGCCTGTTCTGACACCCATTGTTCTTGTAAACTCAGTACAGGTATTATAGTTATATCAGTCACTGGAACAAGACCATGTATAAGAAGATTTTTCCACCATTGCCAGATCAGTTTTTTAGTTACAGTGTTTGCAGCTGTCTGAGTTAATCCTCTTCAGTATATTGACATCTTTCTTACTTAGTTTTTGCTGTCTATTGATGATTGCATTGCAGTCAGGAGACTTCAAGCTGGAGAGGTTAGATATAGCCTATAGCCTTCAGTAAAGCCTTCAGTCCTTCAGTGCTAAAGCAGTCTTCTGAACTGAATGAAAAAATCTGGTATTGGCAAAAATAAATATGTAAATATTGACCTGGGCTGGAGGAGTTTATTGAACCAGCCAGCATTCTCTGACATTGACCTCCGCTTCAGTATCAGAACAAACTACAACTCACAGACAGCCCACTATTCTCTCACTGTTATGCATGTTATTCACCCTATTCCAGAAAATAGACAAACTCACAACATACCTTCTACAAGGGATCTCAGGGAGCACCCAACTAAAGTGGCCAATTTCCTGCAGTCAGCTGGGTATACAGCCAGATGATCCTGGGGTCATTAGAGCAACAACAGCAATAAAAATAAAATTGATGCCCCCAGATAGAAGAAGTTAACTTAGTCAAGCGTTCCCACAGATATGATGTGTCAGTGATGGAGGGAGTGCGAGGATCAGGGGGTCCTTTGTTGGTGGAGATAGAGCGAGCTGCAGGCACCTCCTTGGGCATCACACTCACTCATGCCCACCCTGTACCTAATGCCATTGTCATTGAAACCATCCGTACTGCTAGCATTGCTGAAAGGTCTGATTTTCCTTTAATCGATTTAAGATTACTGTATGGCATAGTTTGTTAATATTTTTTTATGTAGCTCATAAACCCTGGGTGATGGCTTATTTATTTTACTCTAAATAAAGCCAGATGATTTCACTGGTCACTGGGAAACTGCTTCAGGTCTGATGGTAAACAGAAATCAGGGCATAGTTTTTTACTTATGAAAATAATTCTGGTGTATATGTGCAGATGTGGAGCTTTGGCAGTGAACGACATAGTAGCAGCCATCGATGGAACACGTCTGGACCAACTAACAGTTGCAGAGGCAGCACAACTTTTGAAGACAGCACCAGGGTCACATGTCACATTAGAGATCATCCCGAACACCACTCACAACCACCCAGGACTCACCTTCCGCAGAGGTACCTCACTCGGGCACTTACTCATCTGCATTAGCTAGGGCTACAGTAACAAGTACAAAAACCTTTCATCCATCCACCATCTATTTCCTTCATTACCCATCAGGAATGTAGGAGTCCAGACTATGGTACTCAGTCTAGGCATTCAGACCAAGAGGGATCAGTCATACTTCCCTGATCAGTATTATATGAGCAGTAAATCCCAACCATCCAGTGGAACTAAGCCCTAATGAGCAACCTTAGGTTGGAGCACCTTAACCCGCTATACTGGAGATATCCATTTGTTGACTTATGCTTGTCGCCAATTGTAACAAATGGTTTCCTGTGTTACGGGAAAATACAGCAGTAACATCTACTTTACCAGGTCCTCATGCTATCCTACATCACCACACTCATCACTTTTTTTTTTCTTCCAGTGGAAATACTGTACCAGGTATTTCATTGTAAACAGAACACCTGCAGCTTTTGCCCCAGTCACTGTCACTGTCATATCTATATACAACTGCAAACAGCTGAACATACCACATTTCCATTATTGAGCTGATGGTATGTATATCTTATAATCAGCTCTGAACATATATACCTGTACAAGAAAATTTGTATATCACCCAGTCTGCTAAGAAATTTTATGGGCTCCTTACTCATCAGCCTTACTGGTACAAAAAAAAAAATTCACCTGTTGTTTCCTTGACTTGATATATTGTACTGTATTTTACACTTGATGTAGTGCTGCCTACTTCTTCCTTAGCCTTTATCATTCTTTTTCTGTGCTCGCCCTTCTCTCTTCCTATTTCTCCCATCTTTCCTGTCACTTCTTATTGCTTTTCTTTCATTTACAGGTGGTTTTACATTGAGTGACAAGCTAAATGGTTTCCTGTAAGCCAAGAAACCATTTACAATGCTGGGTGGTAACCATATAACCAAACCATACGTGCTCCCTACGTCTCAGCAAGTGGGTTGGTGGAGGGTTGGTGCCCCTCCCTGTAAAACAAATAACTCAAAGTCAAATGGCCACCCCTTACGGAATTATGGCGTCTGGCAATAGATAGATAGATAGCAGCCGTGGCTCAGTGGGTTAGAGCGCTCCGCTCTGGCCGTAGGGTCAGAGGATCGAATCCACCCAAGGGTCATTGGTAGACATCAGGAAGGGCATCCAGTCATAAAATGCTACACGCTCCATTCCAAAAAAGGCCGACGCATGCAAGCATGTTGCAGCCTTCAAAAAAACGAAACAAAACGAACGATAGATAGATATATTGTACTGTATTTTATTTGATGTGTTTTGTTTCATTTTGTATCATTTTTGAAGGCTCCAACATGCTTGCATACATTGGCCTTGGTCACCTAATGGTGGCTTTCCACGCTGCTTGATCTCAGGCAGCTTCCCTGTTCAGTCCTTTATCCCTGAGGTCACACTCAATGACCTCATCCCAGGTCTTTTTCGGTCTGCCTCTCGCAGCCCTACCCCTAATGTTAACACTTTTCATTTTCTGCACCCAATTATCATCCCCCATCTTCTCCATATGCCCAAACCATCTCAATCTATCCCTCCTCATCACTACACCAGTACATTCCAGTTTTGTCCTACCTCTCAACTCTTCTGTCGTAAACCTTGTCCCTCCAGGCCTCACACTCAAGGACGCACTGCACATCCACCTAATCATTGCTATTTCTTTATGTCTGAGCCTGGAAATATCCTCTTCCTTTACTGCCGTTTCTCACTACCATACAGCATTACTCTCCTAATAAATGCCACATACAAAGTTCCTTTACCACAGAGGGAAAGCCCTCTCAATGTCAAGAGAGGCAACAGCTCCCTGAACTTCTTCCAACCATTCCTCACTCTAGCCACAGAGTTAGCTCCAGATGTCTGCCCTCTCAATGTCAAGAGAGGCAACAGCTCCCTGAACTTCTTCCAACCATTCCTCACTCTTGCCACAGAGTTAGCTCCAGATGTCTGCCAGTAAACAAAACTCTTCCACACACTCAAGAAACTCACCATCAAGGTCAATTCTTTCATGCCTTAAAATCTCCACATGCTCTCCCCTGCACATGAAATCAGTATTATCTCTTAGTCTGTCTCTAATACCATTACATCTCTTATGCACTCACTTATCACAAACATTGCACAAGATGGAATTATTGTACTTCCCATGTCCTTGTGGCAAATTGCACATGGCCACTCTCCCTCTTCTTTGACAGTACTGCCATCAGGCTTAGATTCCATCACTTTTGTTTTATCTGCATGTACTCTTAAGCCCTTGTGCTCTATACCATCTCTTCACATCCTAAATGTTTCCTCCACCTCACTTTCATGCTCTGCATTCAACAGCAAATCATCAGCATACAACATCTCCCACAGGAGTCCACTTCTGAAGTCATGTGAGAGGGCTTCAAATACCGTGATAAACAACAAGGGCTCAAGACTGACCCCTGATGCACACCAACATTCATGGAAAACTCACGGAAAACAAATCTCCATTCACCATTACCTGGGTGCGAGCACCCACATACATGGCCATAACCACCTTAACCAGCCACTCCTCGATCCCAAACTTTCTCATTGCCCACTTCACCACCTCTTTAGGGACTCTGTCAAAGGCCTTCTCCAAATCAACAAAAACAAAGTACAGTTCCCTTTTCTTTCCCAGATATTTTTGCTGAAGCTGTCAAACAGTCAGTATGGCATCAGTGGTCCCTTTGCCTGGCATAAGCCAAAACTGCATCTCATCAATATTCATTCTTTCTCAAATCATACCTTCTAAAACTCCTTCCATTACCTTCATTATCTGGTCTAAAAGTTTTTTGCCTCTATAATTTCCTTTTTTCAGGGTAACACCCTTCCCCTTGTACATATTTCCAATTATACTCTTCAGCCAGCCATCTGGGAAAAATCTGTATGAAAATAAATAATTACCAGTTTTATTAAGTACAGTTTATATTATTTGTGAGGAACATTTATTAATTATTGATGAGCTTGTATCTTGCTTTCTAAGCCACCTTTGGACCCAGGCCTTGGTGTTTTGGTACAGTAAACACATCCCTTTGCCTCAGATAATAATATTACTGCTTTCCAGATGCTCTCAAATCTACCTGTTGTCTGCACTCAAAGGATCAGTTGTATGATTCTTACGTACCAATAAGAAAAAGAAGGATGAAAACAGTGACAGTAATGATGATGATGATGATGATGACTGATGCTTCCAGGTGGAGGAGTGGCCTTTCCCCACCTGTATGGGGGTTCTGGGGGCAGTAATGGGTATGGCAGCAACAACAATGGCAGTGGTGGTGGAGGATACCTGTCAGGAGGCTCCAGCTATAACACCCTTGCTTCGCAGCGTCCTCACTCCTCGGCAGCTGCCAGGAGAGTCAATAGAAGGAACAGGCCAGGGGACAGGGTGGAGACAGGTGGGGTATATGCTGTAAATACAAAGCTATTCCTTCTGTTTACCCTGTCAGTCTTACTTTTGACCTCTGCTGATCTACAGAGCCTTCTCTAAGCAGCCTGTCCAGTCGCCCCAGTAAGATCCACAGACACTCTCAGGAGGTGCTGTCTGTGGCACTGTAATACTGCTGATTGGAAGTTCTCCAGGCAGTGCTTCCTTGCCTTCTGTGGCATAAATGTTACTTCCTTGGTAGAGACCCATCTGAGGGTGCTCTGTGCATTCTGGAGGTTTTCCTCTAGAGCACAGGAAAATACTTTATTTTCCTTACTCTCACTCTCTGACTAATGCCAGCAAGTCATGGTTTAGTCACACTTATTCTAATACTATTCACAGGGAGGTGGCCTTCAAAATATATCAATGCCAGCTGACCCCTGAATCACATGCATTAAGCAGTATGTTTCATGAATCATGCCAAAACCATTTTTCGTCTTACCATAAAAATCTTCATCTGTTTTTAGTTCAGTGGGTTTTCCATCACAAACTCTTATTCCTTATTAGCATCTTTCAAAAACTTCCTACAAATTGAATCCTCTCTCCTTTCCACCATGTTGGCTCAGTTGCTTCATGTCTGATAAACTTGGACTCTTTATTTACTTAGACATTTGCCTCCACCTGTATTCAGAACAGCTCCATTGTTGTTTTTCTATCTCTTCCTCCCCATCTGAGTTCTTCACACCTGAAATTAAAAGCTCTTTAGAAGTTGCACATGGGGCTCTTACTGCCCTTAGTACTAAGTAGGTATGTGGTTCTGATAGGGTCCCTTCTGTCGTTTTCAGGAACTGTACAGCCAAACGAATACTCTGCCTTGGCATTTTTTTTTTTTCCAGCTTGCTTTTTCATTTTTACAGGCAATTTGTTCTTATTCACCTGTCCTGAAGAAGAATTACTGTTCCTAGCCCTCTGAATATCACCCAATTGCTCTTATCTCTTGTATTTCCAGTCATTGAGTCTATCCTTGATAGGAATGTTTTAAAGCAGCTTTCTTTTCATTACTTCCCTTCTGACTGTATGTATGGATTCTGTCAGGGATGCTCCATTGATGATTGTATTAGCTATATTTCTTTCAGATCCTGCTTTCAGGACCTTGGTAAAGACTTTGCCATTGTGCATAATATCTCAGAGACTGATTCTGGCACATGTCCTTTAACTTCCAAACTGCCCTGTTATGGTTTCAATCCATTTTTTCTGTGCCCTCATCTTAAGCCTCCTTTCTGATCCCTCTATAGCTGCTGTTGCAAATGATTAATGCTTTTCTTTAAATGCTATCATTAGTGGTGTTCTTCAGAGTTTTGTTTTTTCATCAGCCATCTCCTATTTATCAGTGGCTTTCTGAGCTGCAGAAATAGCTCTCTCCACTTATATACAGTACTGATGATTCACTTTTCCACCCATTTCCCACAGTGTCATATCACATTAACCACTTCAGTGGTTATGGAGTAAAGCTTTGGCACACCTGGTTTCTGACTTGTCTGATATTTCTTACTTTTTTTTTTTTATGCTAGGGAGAAGAACCAAAGGCCATGAGCCCACACTCTGTTCCTTCCAAGAAAAAAACAAAAAAAAGCGAGAGCCAAATTCAAGATCCAATCATTTTGAGATGCCTGAACACACTGTATTTGAAGGATTGGAGATCATAGCTAGCAGGAAATACAGACAAAGGGAGACAGTTCCAGAGTTGGCCTGTTACATAAATGAAGGACTGGGAGCAACATTTAACTCTTGCATTAGAGAGTTGGACAGAAAATGGATGAGAGTTTGCTGCTAGACGGGTTCCACGCACCCGTCATAGAGGTGGAGGGATGCAAGCAGACAGTTCAGAGGAGCAGTGACCATTGAAGTAGTGATAGAAAAGAGATAAAGATGCAACAGTGCGGCGATGAGACAGAGGTTGAAGGGAGCCAGTAAGAGGAGGAGAGTTAATGAGACAAAAAGCTTTTGACTCCACCCTATTGAGAAGAGCTGTATTTGGGGAGCCTCCCCACACATGAGAGTTGTACTCTACACGGGCAGATGAAACGCGTGTACAAAGTCAACAACCGTTCAGGGGTAAAGAAGGCATGGAGTCGGCTTAGCACACCAAATCTCTTGGAAGCTGATTTTATAAGAGATGTAATATGATCCTTCCAAAATAAGTCCCGAGTGAATGAAACCCCAAGCATTCAAGGATGATGCAGGATTAAGCTGAATATTATTAAACATTAGTGGGTACTCCTGTGAAAGATTTTGTTGGGTTGATAGGTGTGAGAACTGAGTCTTTGATGCATTAAAAAACAACCAAATTATTCTTACCCCAGTCAGAGATATGAGCCAAGTCAGACATTAGGTGTGCCATAGCCTCATCCCTTGTGTGTTGTAGTAACTGCTGAGATGGACATTGTAGGAACCGAATGGAAAGGTGAAGGGTGGAGGCATCAGTGTACGAGTGGATAAGGTTAGACGTACAGCTTAGAAGGTCATTGATGAATAAAAGGAAGAGAGTTGGTGATAGGACAGAGCCCTGAGGAGCACCACTGTTGATAGATCTAGGAGAAGAACGATGACCGTCTACAACAGCGACTATAGAACAACAGAAAGGAAGCTATAGATGAAGGCACAGATAGAAGGGTAGAAACCATAAGAGGGCAGTTTGGAAATTAAAGATTTATCCCAGACTCGATTGAAAGCCTCTGAGATGTCAAGTGCAATGGCAAAACTTTTGCCAAAGTCTTGAAAGGAGGATAACCAGGAGTCTGAAAGTCTGAAAGGTAGAAGAGAAGATCACCATCGCAGTGTCCCTGATGGAACCCATCCTGACCATCAGAAAGTTGTGATAGGAAAGATGCTTTATAATTTTTCCATTAAGAATTGACTCAAAAACTTTTGAGACACAGGATGAAAGGATGAGAAAATGTGTAATGGATGCAAGAGTATATAGAGGTTGGAGGAGTGGACTTTTTGACCACCACTTGGTGGTGGCCAGAGTCAGAATCCAGACAAGATGGAGGAAGAGAAGAAGGGAAGGACAGGAGGAAGTATTTCTTACAAGGAGGGTAGAAAAGTTACAAGAGGATGGAATAAAGGCTGAATATAAAAGGGAAGTGGAGGAGCGATTGGGTAAATATAGATTGGAGCAGATGGGGGACGTGGGAGGTGTGTGCAAGATATTCACAGAAGAAAAATGTGCAGCGTGTGAGGTGGTGTGTGAGGTGAAGAGAAGACGAAAGGGAGTTTAGGGAACAGCATAGTGGACTGAAGAGGTGAGAGAGGCTGTGGCACAAAAGAAGAAAGCATATAATGAATGGATGAGGAACTGGGGCGTCGAAAAAGCTGAGAGACGGACGAGAGAGTTATATGTAGAGAGGAGGAGAGAGGTGAGAAGATTAGTAAGAGAGAGTAAGAAGAGAGTAGATGAGGAATTTGAAAGGAATTTGAGTGCAAAGTGGAGGGAATGTAAGAAAATGTTCTGGAAGGAGGTAAAGAGAGCTAGACAGGGTGCCAATGAAGTCAGTAGGGGTGTGAAAGATAAGAATAGTAGATTATTAGTGGAGAAGGGAGAAAAAGTACAGATGGAGAGAACACTTTAATGAACTGTTGAACATAGAGAATGAAAGTAATGCAAGTATAAGTGGCTGGGGAATGGCGGGGAGAAGGAGAGTTGTGAGAAGAGAGAAGGAAATCAGTAGGATGGAAGTGGTGGAAGCAATGAAGAAAGTTAAAGTTGGGAAAGCCCCAGGAATTGATGGAGTGTGTGGTGAAATGCTGAAGCATGAGGGAGAGATAATAATAGAATGGATGTGGAAGGTGTGCAGATTGGCGTGGGAGGAGGGTAGAGTCTTGGAGGATTGGAAGTCAGGTATAATTATTCTTCTGTACAAAGGAAAAGGGGAAAAAGCAGTGTGTGGTAATCATAGGGGATTTCAATAATTTTTCCTTTGGCAACAGTGCACGGCAGGCCTCCGTCAGTCATTACCACGCCAAGGGAGGAGGAGGTTGTCTCGACCTTCGTCACGGTTCTCCCTCCCCCTTATTTTTAATATAATTCTTTTTGGTTTTAATTATCCTCATTGTCGCATTCATGCTTTTGACTATCAACCTCTCCCTCTTTAGTTCTTTCATGCAACTGCCCTACATGTTTTATAACATGTTGGAATTTCGTGTTATCTATCTGTTAACTGTCAAGGTGCCAGGATATCTGTCTTACTGGAATATTTGCTAAATAAGGAGCAATAATCTGCTTGCACCGATAGGCCGTAGTTTCTTGTTGACGATCCATCTTGCTTTCAGCACTTACGGATTTACCCGCATGAGTATCATCCCGCATAGAGAATTAAATGTGGATAATAATATATCTTTAGATGTTTATTTTTCTGATTTGATGGCACTAATGATTTCGACATTACGATTATCTGCGGGTTTTATTTTATGGGACATATTTACTTCAGTATTGTTGATTTTGAATGGAAAATAAGTACTGTATTACGAGAGTTTCTCCGCATTTTAACCCTGAAACCATTGAGCGATAGGGAGTGCGTTTCACATTCTTTCGTACTGCTAAGCCTCAACTTTAGTGTATTGCGGTTTCCTCTTCCATAATGTGAGATATACACGGTAAAAACACTAATATATTACTTTTTGGTGGTGTTTACCCAAATACTGCTCTTTCCGGTGTGCAATATAGAAAATATAACATGGCCGTGACAGTTGCCAGATACCACTTTCTGAGCGAAAGGTACTGGGAATCGGGTCATCACTTCTTTGGGCGATCGTACATCAGGCTCTACCACCCCTAGACAGCTGTCAAAAGAGCTGCTCACCTTATACTGGAGCAACAATTCTGATTTTGTGCATATCACTGTAGTGCAGAGCACCCTTACCTTGCCACCAGAACTAGTACGTTTCATTGCTGTGACGAGAACTGACCTTCCTCGAACCTTCAGCTTCATGAAGCAAGGGTCCAGCTCTCATCCCATGGACATCAGATAGTCCAGACCCAGAAGGCAAGGATCCTTCATGTCAGCTATGTACACTGGAAGAGTAGCCTATTGCCCTGCCACTTCAATCCGGACATCCAGGGGTCCCCTTAGTTCTGCGTGGTGCCCAGTTACACTACACAGTTGTTCTGATGACTCAGGCAGATACCAATGATGTAACACATCAGGCCTCACAAAAGTCTGCTCTGAGGCCGAATCAGTCACCAGGGAACACTTCTTTCCGTCTATCCCTCTGTCTATTCACACACTGTCGGTTGCTGTTCGCTTGCATTTTCTTGGTGGTAGAGCTACTTGGGAAAAGCTGGTTGGTGGTTGCCCCTTAACACCAGCCTCCACTAGTTTTCCGCTTCTTTCTGGTCTTCTGCAGCCTTCCATTTTCTTCTTCAATCAGTCAGAACTGGAGTGTCTCACCTCATTACATGTCCAACATGTTTTTGTTACAACTGAGGATTTCCTTGCACTTCTCTGTTCTTGCTCCTTCTTCTATTTGTGACAATCCTCATTCTTGTGTCCCGGCTTCCCGCAGAACTAGCAGCCTCCTCCGGTCTTCTCCTGTTCCCTCTTCCACTTGCAGCAGTCCTCTTTTCTATTCCTTGCTTTTCACAGTACCAGCAACTCCCTTCAAATTTTTCTGCTTCATGTACCTGCCCCTTTCTTGCCGTGAATCCTGCACTACAAACCTGCTTGAAAAGTGGATGTATTGGACCTGACATAGGACTCAAATTCTAGAGCCCTGGCTAGTTCTTCTTGCATGCTTCTGGGTTGTGCCTGCTTCACTTGCACTTTCAACTCTGCACTGTCAAGAGCATTGATGAACTGGTCCCTCAGAAGCAATAGTCAATAGGTTAGGTGCTGCTCCAGGGTACACCTTGTATGCCATACTCTCCAGGTCATGGTTCCATATCTGCGCTCCAGCACTTCTACTAGGGACTGATAACTGTTCCTCTCCACTGACATCTGCCCCAGAATTTCCATTGCGGCACCCTTAACTAGAGGCGTCTCAACGACATGTGGGTACGTCGCAACGTTTTGTCATGGTGACACCCGACGACGTACCCATACGTTATGCAATTGCAAGGTCCGTCATTTGCACATTTTTCAAGTTTCACAGGTGATTTTTGGTAGGCATATGTGGGAGACCTTCCTCTACCCGCTATCAGGCAGGGATACTGCCTGGCCCCACCTGACCTTCCCTTCTCCCCGACATGCCATTTTCTCG
>JAGKTI010031619.1:0-12090 GCA_018397915.1 Birgus latro
CAAATAGTGCAATGAAAGTATAAGGTTATCAGGTGGAACTCATCGTAATAGAAGCCTGAGAAAGTTCAGATATTATATTACAGAGTTATAGCAAACGACAGACCATTTAAGTTGAAAGTGAAACATAACTATGAAACTGATGGTGCCAGCAGAATCTAAATAATTTACGATAAAAAAGAAACCTCAGATTCAAAGTACGGTAATAACGAAATAATCAGTCAGTCCCTATGATGCTTTGTTTTTACCGACTATGTTTCCTTTCACTGTCAGCTTAGTTGTTGGCTATGTGTAGTTAGATTTAAGGGTTTATTTGACCAGGAACTAAGGAAACTCATTGTTGTCTTTTAACTAAGGGTAATCGAATTTCGTGCAACCACAATTAGCATTCAAGTTGTGAGAGTGGCTCAGTTCCGTCAGGTGAAAACAAACCTACCAGCGTTCTTTCGCTCAGCTTTCCGGCCAGCCACAACGCCGCTGCCAACCACTGTGAACACAGGCGTGCCTCTCATTTTCTTCAGAACCTCCGTCAGAATGGGGTGGTGATTTTGAGGCGGCGGGCCCAATTAACCTGAAGAATTGCTGCCAACGGACCAGTCTGATAATCGGCCTGGTTACCTGGAGGGAGGTGAGGGGTGGGGGTGATGATAATTATGTGGGGCAAGGAGAGATGAGCCCCCCTCCCTCGAATCCCCAGGCGTAGATTGCGTCGTGCCAGTTGATTACTTTCTGATTTTTCTATGGCTATGCAAAAATTCACTTAGCTTGGAAACTTGAGATTTTTTTTTCTCTAGAAAGAGGTCGGAGCGCTCAAAGGCACACACACTGCCGGTATGGTACTCATGATCTCTCGCTGGGTTGTATCTATACTCATTTAAATAAACATTTACATGTTATAGTCCGATAATTGCCGTGCATTGCAGACAGACAGATGTGATTATTTATACAAACTTGTGAATGTAACTGCTGCTGAAGAGCCAGGTGATAGAACATAAAAAAACTCTGGTATAAAACAGTCCTCGGTTTTTTACACTAAAGTAAATTGAAGGCGTAAATCTTGTAATGAGTTTCGGAATACGCCACCATGAAAGATTCCCTGATGTAGCGATCATCGCAGCTATTCTGCGTTTCTCCTTTCTAATCGGTATCTCAAAGGATTCTATTAACTTATAATAAACTTTGGAACTGGTAGAATGAAATATAGGTCATTAACTAATCCACTGCTAGGGCGTCCTCCAAGTCCGAATAAAATAGTATGGCAATAAAATGACTAAAATAGATGTGGCGTCAAAATAATGAAAGAATAATTCTTTCCGTCATGTTTTCCTCTTTACTCCAGAATCTCATTTATTCTTCTTCACAACACCCCTCTCCCCTCCCGTTTTAATACTAAGTTCTTCTCTCCTACCTCTATGCCCTGAGAGAGAGAGAGAGAGAGAGAGAGAGAGAGAGAGAGAGAGAGAGAAAGAAAGATAGAAAGAGAGAGAGAGAGGCTACCTATGATTAAGTAATTACGGATCACAGGTGATGGTTATATTTCGATTAGCATTAGTTTCTTCTTCTTTTCTCTTCTACCCTCACCCTTCTTTCTTATTTTCTTGGTATTCTTGGGACGGTCAGACCTATGGACAAAGTCTGTTTCACCATTATTTTGTCTCCAATCAGTAAAATTTGGGACATGCTTATATCACTGATTGTTACAAACAGTATTGTGAGACAAGAATAACATCCCCCGTTTCATCGACATGCATTATTCTAAGTTTTCTTTACATTTCCCCTGTATCTTCTGCCCTTTTCCATCACTGTCCTCTCTCCTATAATCACTGTGCTACTCTGTGTCTCCAGGCGGGACCTTTTGTTGATAACTCCATTGTGCCCGTAGCTCTTCGTCATGGCCTTCAACTAACCTCTGTTGTCGTGGCCTTGGACCGGTGTGTGTGTGTGTGGCGGGGACCGGGGGGGATGAGTGAATGCTTGAGTGTACTTAAGATCTTAGCCATCAGCACGTCAGCTAGTCCTTCATGCCCTCATCCCTATTTACCTTGCGCACACCTCCAGCCGATAATCTGCCACACCACTAGTGCTCTATACACTTATGTCCCTCCTTTCCTTCCCCACAGATCTAGGGGAGCCGGCGGTGCAGTAGTCAGCAGATCCAGCCACCAGTTTCAAGATTCTGAGCTCTTTTCTCGGGCCAGTCAAACTCATGGACAAATTCTGTTTCACCTTTGCCCTTATGGCCCTACTAATAAAGTAATTAGGGACCTGGATATATGGTTTATTGTTGCAGATCTTATTCCAGGGCAATACTGAAACTTAGCACAATCCGTTGCCTACCTTAATGACCTTCGTGCAGTCGATAATGTTGAAGGCTTGTATTCTCATCGGTTGAGGAATTCCCTACCACCTCTTAATTAATTACTTTTGGACCCGCTTGGTTTATATATTTTTGTACGTTATTTATGCAGATCATGGCAACACAGAAAGGATTTAGGTAACACAGAACAGGACAGTAAGGTGTAATAAATGAAAAAAATCTCTAAGGAAAAGGTGTTAGGAAGCTTCCTCATTCGACGAGAATACGGACCTAGGTCTTAGTCTTCCCCCCTCATATATGATTTTAAGTTTTAAAATTTTCTTGCCGTGCCTACTAATTCTGTCGCAATAACTGTTACGTATCCTACACTTCTAAACCCTTCCCTCTATTGCACTCATTCCTTTAATTCCATGTCTTTTTTTCTTCTCCCTCTTCGCTCGTCGAACAACTCGTACTGTCATTCCAGCCCGAAAACTATGGTCATCCCCAATTTCCGTCTGCCAGATTCCTATTCCCCATCATTCTTACCTCTTTTTATAGCACCCAGCCTTTAGATTTCTTCACGTGGATATTTCAGCTTAATATCCCCACTCCCCCTTCACCTCCCTTCTGAATCCCTTCCTCAGTGTCACCTTCCCTCCCACCGGGAATATCTCAACACCTAATATCCTCCTCTACCTCTCCCTCTCCTCCACCCTTCCTACTTCGCTCCCTTTACAATCAGGCCGATCAGATTGTTGGACGAAGTTTGTTTCCCTCTTGTCCTTGTTCACTCAGAAGTAAAAGCCGAGACTCTAATGCCAAATCAAGTATTGCATGTTCTATTCTAAGGGAAGATTAGAACTTAGCATAAAATTGTTCTCTATTACACTGATTCCGAGTAGACGACAGGCATTAACCCAAATCCTTCTTTTCTTCTTATAGTAACTGTGGGATGTGTGTAGTCCTCTCAAGCCTCAAAGTGATGTAACACAGGATTCTGACAATACTGAGATAGCTGACAACAGAATCAACACCTGCTGTTTACATCGTGTGTTTGTGTGTTTTTGCGTGTGTGCGTGTATGTGTGAATGAGTGTGCGTGTGTGTGTGTGTGTGTGTGTGTGTGTGTGTGTGTTCATGCGCGAAGGTAGAGTGAGGTGGCAGATGATTTGTCGTAGTAATTAGGCGTGACCAGACCACGAGGACCCTGTCCATTCTAACACACACACACACACACACACACACACACACACACACACACACACACACACACACACTCCTCACCATTCTTCCCTTCAGTTTTGTGTCGCCGCTCTCGTTCCCCTATGCTCCATCAGCAGTCACTCCTCTTGTTTCTCTTCTGTATGTATGTATAGGTATGAATGTATGTATGTAGGTAGGAAGGTAGATTGCTTGTTGGATGGGTGGGGATGGAGGATGGTAGGAGGGTAGGTAGGTAGGCAGGTAGGATAGTTGGTTGGTCGCTTGGTTTAAGGACACAGACGTGCCGCCCTACAAACGATGTCTAACCACAGGTTGGCCGTCGGTATCACCAGCATCACCACCACCACCACAGAGTTACGAGCCTAAATGGGAGCCTGGATGCTCACGGGAAGGGCACGGCAGGAGGGGAATTAGTGACCAAATAACATCGTCATCATCGTCTTCCTGACCTCTTATTCCAACGTAAAGAAAGAGGTGTGGTTGGGTCTAGGAATGAGAGCGAGAGGAAACCAAGATAGAGCCGGCTAATCAACTGCATGCATAGTGAGAGGGGCCATACACTAATTCACTCACCATTCAAGCCAAGGAATCCTACCTCCATCTCACAGACGTGATCTCACTCACAATTACCCTTTCCAGCTCCCTGTGTATACTTATCTAACCAGATGAGCATACCATCCAAGCACACTCTCTTCAGATTTCCTTAATTCCTATCTTTTACTAATCACATATCTCGTCAAATATTAATTACATAGGGGAGAAATAATGGATATGTGGAGCAAAATATAATCAACACATAGAATAAAAAGATAAACAAAAAGGGCGTCCTCTGACAGAATAGGTTAACAACGCATATCTCAAATAAACACTACATACATCCTCTACAGACACATCTGGGCTGTACATTCAGGGACATAAGTTACCCTAATATTTTATCACGTTTACTTTGCAATTTACCCTGGTCGCTTCTCTCATTCGTAAAACATCATATTAAAAAATATATGTGGACAGAAAAAGACTTCAGGCCTCTCTTAGTTTCGAAAGATCAGTCAGCACAGGGCAATGAGAAGTGGCACTGTTGATATATTATATTGCAAACTATTATACCAGACTGTACAACAGGGAAGACGCGAGAATCTTCAGTTCTTGTTTTATTAACCGTAACATATTAATCGACTCTTGTGTTAAAAGCAATGCTTAGGAGTTATGTCTGTCGACTTCAACAGGCTCATTTAAGAAGATAATTTTTTGCTACAGGTCAATCTTTCCACCGGCTGTAACAGGCAAACGCCAGATTTTCAATCCTGATCTCTATTTCAGCTCTAGGCACGAACAGTCTGGGTTCAGAAAGAATTTGCACAAAGAAATTATGGATCTCGTGTTTCTTTTCTCTGGGTTATTTCAAACCCTCCGTCCGTCCGTTTTTTTTGTTACTGTGACCACCCCATACTTTGTACGCTGAAAGAAAAAAATCACTAATTCACTGCATGTACGTTGCACTTAGAGTATGTCTGTCACTTTCCTTCCTGAACCACTTATGTAACAAAAAGTCATACACTGTCTGGGAAACAAGCCAAAGTCCTTTTACTTTCAGAATATAAGACAGTAAAGGAAAGTGCGAGCAAGAGGAGATCAAATATTAGGCTAGTCACATTAAAACTGCTGAGGTGTAAGATTACGACAAGGAAATGATAATCTGCTTTAAGGAGGAGGTGCTGGGGAGGGACGCCTTCACGTGGTGCGTTGATGTCGTTGGTTGTTTACGTCGCCTGGTTATTTAAACACTCTTAATTATCTTCCCTGTCCCCCGAAAGGAGGATCAGGAGAGGGGCTGGCTTCAGTCTGCAGTACACTAGGGTAATATCTGAATGAGCCAGGGATCCCAACAACATCAAAGGAGGATAGGAAATGCGCAGAGCGTAGGCAGGGAATCTATGAGAAAACACCACTGAGCTCAGCATTCCGGTGCCAGGAGCAGCAGGCGACTCTGGCTACACAGTTCTACCGGTTCACTAACGTGTTTGCCCTAACATGACAATCTCCAAAACCCTCTTCCAGCTAAGATGATGACCAGATTTAGTCAGACTGGAAGGCTGATATGACTAGTACCAAGAAGACTCATTCTTACTTCACAACTAAGGTTCATAAAATATCGTGCAACCACATGCTATTCAATTCATGACAGTGGCTCAGTTCCATCAGGTGAAAACAAGCAGGCTATACATTTCATAGCGGCTGCATATTTCCTTATTGTTAGCCGTTTCTGCACAGCGTGGTTTTCCATCACAAGGACGATTTCTCTTACTTTAATTGCCAACAGCGCAAACTTGAACTAAATGTCTCAGCATAACCTAGACTAATCTAACTCTGTCAGACTTACCAACTATAATCTAACTTAACCTAACCCGAACAGACTATCCTAATCTAACCTAATTCTGTCAGACCAACCTGCTCTACCTTAACCTTAATACAATATCCTAACCCAACCTCACCAGACCTAATAACTTATCCTTGCCCAGCCTAAAAAAACCTAACCCAAATACATTATCCTACGCCAACCTGTCATAATCTAATCTAACCCCATCAGATGAACCTAACCTCACCTATCCCCCAGACAGACTAGCCTAATTCAGACTAGTCAAATATAAACCTGTCTGGAAGAGAAAGTGTCCCAATCGGCTACGGCACAGAATTTTGCATCCCTGTCCTTCGTTTGTCACATGTCTCCCTGACGCATTATATCAAAGAGCATCATCCATGGGCAGACAGACATACTAGGTCTCTCTCATCTTGTAAATATTAACCAGCAGAAAATAGTAAAAGTAGAAAAGAAGGTGAAATATTTGGAGCTTTTGTTCCCGATTGTACTTGCAACAGTGTTTTTGTGAATGTTTGGAATAAGTTATCTGAAAATGATGGTTGCAAGATGTGCAAGGTTGATAAGTCTAAATATAATGATCTGAACTGCCTTGCAATTATTAATATTATTATTATTTTTTTTTATTTCTGACCTCCCACTGACGAGTTCAGTCAGTTTAGGAAGGATCTCGGACGGAAAGGGTTGGAGATCATATGGGAAATACTTACTTTCTCAGGAGTATAGAAATTAATGCACAGAATCGTCTGTAGTGAGCAGGAATAAGTTCTTCTCCGCCCCAGCCAGCTTCTCCGTAGAGCCACACCCTCCCAGTCACAATCCGAGACTTGGGGAAGATTAGTGTGAATATTACGAAAGACTATGGTCATACTGTTTGACAAAAATCGTTTTATCAGTGAGAAGAAAGTTGCCCTAGCCAGATATAGACAACTGTTCCTAGAGAGACTGAACCTAAAAGCGAGCTGGCTGGCGTGGAGTTTGATTCCATGGCGACATCGTTCCGTAACTGAAGAACACGGCGCACGATGCTGATCGAGTGTCAGAGAGGGAGAGAGGAACTGTATGGCAGGAGTATGTAAGTCGAAGTCGAAGAACTCAACCTATTTTTCTGTCAATTTATTGCCAGATTCCTTAATCCAATAAGTTAATCCTACAAACAAAATGCTTCGATCTTACCGTGTCCTCTGCCATTTGACTGTCCGACCTTCAACTCACACACCCCCTCTCCCAAAAATATTTCCACTCCATCCCTATGACTCATCCTTGGATCCCTCCCTCTTTCTCTCCCTCCACCACCTCACTCTCATACACTCTTTTAGTCAGTCTCTCATTCTCCATCCTCTTCACATGTCCAAACCAGCTCAAAGTATTTCTCTGAGCACAGAAATAAATGCCAATATCTTAATTTAGTTATACAATGTTCGATTGCTGTACTTAAAAATAACACTATTTCACGTATCATTAAAACAAAAAATACAGCCAAGAATAATACAGAAATGAGATGAACTGATGTTCAGTAATTATTAGCTCCAGCTGTGGGGTGTTTTATTGATACTATCACATTTTAACTTCATTTCCATTCATATACCTCTCTCCATGTTCTGCTTCTCTCACCTTGTCATAGCAGTGATAGTACAACACTAAGGTCCGAATCCTGGTGGAGTTAATAGCTTTCTAACACTCATTTTCCTTTATTCCAGCAAGTGTCCCCTTCATATTGCCTTCTGTTAATATGTTAATGCATCACTGTCTGTAAAGAAAGACATAAATTACATACAGCACATAATTTAGTTTTAACACACAAAACTTTTAGAAAGATTTAAAGTGTATAAGGAATTAAAGAGCCAAGAAAATGGTGGTAGGGAGCCTCCTACATTCCTAAACTTCATAACGTGCAGGTCGACCCTTAGCTCACTGTCTTTAACCCACTGAGCCCGAATATTATATTCAGCTTTTTTTTTTTTATTGCATTCAGCTTACAATATACAGCAGAGGGTAGATATTCCCCTAGTAAACCCTTCAACGCCTTTCCCAAGATCAATAAAATAATATCGCAGCAGCAAAAGCATCCGTAAACCAAGAAGGAGGTCACCCGGATTCCAAGGATAAACTCTTGTTGTCCTTATCTCTAGTCTCTCACACCACTTGCCTTCTGTCCTGACCACCGTGTAAACCAGACTAGCTTATCTTAACTCCCTCTCCTCCCTGCCCAGCACATTCACACACCCGTCTGTCACCCTGGTACCTCTGCTGCTCCTGCCAGTGTTAAAGGTCTCTGTATTGTCTTGTTAAACAATGGTATCTTCAAACAGGCACATCGTATATACTGATAAAATCCACTGAGTAATGCGTTGGCTGGTTTATATTAACTTAATAGCTGCCTAATGTTGAAAATTATGTCGGAGCAAATTCCCCTTCCCCCCCCAAAAAAAAAATGTACTTTGAAAATAATACATGACACAAACTTTAGAATACATTCATCGCATAAACGAACACACACACACACACACACACACACACACACACACACACTATCACCCTATGTCCAAGACATCAAATTTCAATTTGTTGCAATTTTTCACCTCACATATCAGAGGCAGCGCCCACCTCACTCCATCCTCTTCTCATCGCGGTAACCACCTCACTCACAGACGCAGCTACAGTCACATAGTAATATTCTGCCTGATTCAGTCGCAGTCACTGCCATACACTGACTGAATCACTCATAGTTATACATGGCTTGTTTCATTTGCATTTCTATATACTGTCTGAATCACACTCACAGTATTACAATGCCTGATTCTTGTTTCATTTGCATTTCTGTATACTGTCTGAATCACACACACAGTATTACAATGCCTGATTCATAACAGTGACATAATACACAGTTAAGTCACAGTCACTATCATACATAGCCTGAATCAGTAACATAATCTCAGACTGACTGATTCACTCACTCTTGCTGTCACCCACTGTCTGATTCAGAGTCATTCACGGTCACAGCCATACACAACCTGGTTTACTGTCACACACAGTTAAACGGTAACAGAATCAACCATAATCACAACCATACATTGCCTGATTCACTAACGGTCATACACAGCCTGACTCACATTGTTATCCGTATCCTGGAAAAGACGGCCGTTCTAAATCTAAATCATACATCGCTTGGATCATTCCCATTCACAGTCACACAATGCATCAAACACAATTATTCACAGGCAGACAATGGTTGAATAATGGACACTCACCCACGACTACAGGCATATATTACACCACAGTCTCACAGTCCCACTTGGTACTGTCAAAAAAGTCCGCCTTTAGAAGATGTCACTAGAAAATGTGTTATATGACCACAATATGAAGAGCACAACAAGAGACTATTTGAGGGAAGGATACCATTACCCTCTGACGTCTAGGGAGGAATAACAAATCTGAAAGGCGGGATTATCTTGCAGCACTCACCTTCTTTAACCCTTTTACTCTAAACTGGCAGAAATTGTGTCCTTTTGCACCTTATTTGGTTTGTTTGAGAGGAAGAATAAAGCAGTGTTACGGTTCTACATTCTTTCTGTAGCATTTCTTCGCGACCGCCATAATATCCGAGTGTCATTCTATTGGTATATCTCTACATTCAAGATTGAGAGACGGCAATTTTTATCCAAGTTAGAATAAAAGGGATATAGTAGTCACAGGATCTCATATTGGTGCTAGTTGAATGAGTATACAATTAAATGGTGTGTACTAAACCAGTGCCAACCAA
Source organism: Birgus latro (assembly GCA_018397915.1). Lineage (NCBI taxonomy): Eukaryota > Metazoa > Arthropoda > Malacostraca > Decapoda > Coenobitidae > Birgus > Birgus latro. The sequence continues at coordinate 9,660 of JAGKTI010031619.1, forward strand.
GCGAAGAGTAACGCACTGAGTACAAACTTGAAAATGAACCAAACTCAGTGAATGCTCAGGCTGACATATGTTACATTACTGTCACACACACACACACACACACACACACACACACACACACACACACACACACACATGTATACTGAATTACCTTCCTTAATGTTTCTCATAACTGTTCGATAATATAAAAGGACTTTTAAGGCAACAGTCTTTTCGGAGGAGGAAGCACAGTGTCAAGAGTGTTCTTCATCTAAATTTTGTAAGTTACACTGTGTGGCCTCCTCGTCACCATTTTTGTGTGACTTGAGCCTCGTCGCGCTCATGTCGGTGATGCAGTGTTTCGCAGCACCTCTTCCTTGTTGATTTATTTTTTTGTATTACACCCAAACAAGCTCCTATAAGGAGTTAATATCGTTTTATCAACTTGGTTCATTTCAGTAATATACAAGTGGAAAACGGGATGGTATATGTTTAATTAATTCGCTGAGGAAGTGGCGTCACGAAATCTCCGAAGCTAACCAGATTTTAAATCAAATAATCGGATCATGTATGTCGAAGTTTTGGTACGGTCGCCACATTTTCCTGGGTCAAGCTCCGGTTATAAAATTTTCGTGTCATTAACAATGTCTGGCACTGACTCTCGTACACTCGATAGGCATTACTCGCAAGCCCTCTTGTTCTTTCCTCGGAGATGAGAGTCCATAGCCTGAGGTCCAGCAGTTGTACGACGTACCTCACACCTTAACATGTTATTTCGTCACCAATACTCACCGTCCATATTGAATATATGCTAGGAATGTCTTATTGTAAACTGATGTACTGGTGCTGGAGGGAGTGTTGTGTGTGTGTGTGTGTGTGTGTGTGTGTGTGTGTGTGTGTGTGTGTGTGTGTGAAGTCGGTGGGTTTTATGGATGATCAATTAGGTCTAAGTTATTAAAATTCAAGTACGAGTAAGCCAGCTTTTCCCTGCCCCAACCTGGGCTCTGAACTGCGTCCTCTCAGGCAGTAAAATAAATTCTTTTATCACTCATCAGTATGGTGCTTACCTTCTTTCCAAAGATGCTGTAAGGAAGAAAAAAAAAAGTCTAGACAGTCCATCATTGTGTTTTTCAGGTCCTAGGGAAGGTGATGAAGACAAGATACAGTATTCTCGTCAGCTTAAGAGACTGCCCAGCCCCTAGTCCTTACCAGCTTATTTCTATATACAACACGTTCATATTACCTGTAAGCTGTGTTTGCAATCTACGTCGGCAGTAAATGGATGCAAACAACATGAAAGGCAGCACAAAGGCGAAAAGCAGTCTCCGTCAACTACTTCACTAATTTCTCTTACTAAGCTGAACAAAATCATCTGAAGGAAGAAAGAATGAAGAATAATAAACACGACTAGACTGAAGGTGATTGAGGGAGACCTTTCGAACTGGATGGAACTGATATAGCCTTCACAAACCCCCTCACTAATAGAGTTTCTTCCAGACTTGAATAAGTACACCATCATATGTAAAATGTTTAATCGTAGTGAGGGAGTTGTCAATTGTAAGTACAAGTTTACTGAGGAAAAGGAAAGGTATACTGAAGTATGTGTGTGTGTGTGTGTGTGTGTGTGTGTGTGTGAAACAAACCTGGTCCCTGTGGTATCTGATTTACCGTTTTCAATCCGAGGACGTGTTTTTTTTCTTTTTCTCTCAGTATGGCCCTATTTAGTTTTTCAGAGACTTTTCGAACTGCCTGGGTTGGAAACGCCGTCGTTAATGACTTCGAAAAGGTTATTCCTATATTATTATTATCATCTTCATCGTTACCACCATCATCATCATCATTAGTAGTAGTAGTAGTAGTAGTAGTACTGGTAGTAGCAGTAGTATTGTTATGATCATAATTATATACCTATTATACTCACCTTAGAAGAATATGATGCTAGTGAAGGTCATGATTTAGGCTGTATCTACTCCTTCAGCTCAAAAAATACTAGATAAAATTGCCTCGTGACCTAGAAAATATATTACGAAATGTGTTATTGCATTAAATGTATGACAGTCATTACTAGTGTTCTTGTGATCTGGATTAAATCTTGTGGTAGCAATAATTAGGGGATGAAAACAAGAAAGAACACTCACAGACTGAAATACTCGAGCTCCACACCGATTGATCTCAAGGCAGACTATTTGACTTTGTTCTGTGATCTTCCTTTTTCACCGATTAATCTCAAAATCGAATCTCTTCATCCTTGTTTTATCCCGAACCCTCCCACAGAGACTGGTGGAAATCAAATACTGTATATGTTTAATCTGACTTTGCCATATGGCCCTGACCATTGATCTTTTCTTGTGACCTCAACATAAGTGGTTTCAGATTCCACATCCTTTACTCTTGCCTTACCCATAACATTCCACTAAGCGTAATCTTAACCGGACTAAGAATGTTTAAGTAT
>JAGKTI010031621.1:0-12090 GCA_018397915.1 Birgus latro
TAGTAGTAGTAGTAGTAGTAGTAGTAGTAGTAGTAGTAGTAGTAGTATCATCATCATCATCTATCTACTCCCAGGCACTTTAATCCAGAAAGGGGTGGCCACAAATATATTGCCTCCATGTCGCCCGGTCCCCCGCCATTTCACTGCCCTGCTCCCAGCTCACACCCGACTCTCTCATATACAGTACCTCTCCACGCCATCCCTCCATATCATCCTTGGCCTCCCCCTCACTCCCCCTTCTCCACCTCACTCACATACACTCTCCTCGTTAGTCTCTCGCTCTCCATCCTCTCCACATGGCCAAACCACCTCAATCTATAGTATTCCTCCTAAAGCTTTATCACATCCACATCCACACCACAAGGCTCCTTCACTTCCTCATTTGTCAGTCTCTCTCTCCAAGTAACTTCAAATGCTCCTCTCAAATAACTCATTTTCACTGCTCTCATTCTTGACTAGTGTCCTTCCAGCAAGGTCCAAGCTTCACTTCAATACGTTAGAGTTGGTATCACAATACTGTCCTGTCATGCAGCGACTTATTGCTTCCATGATCACTTCCCTGTTTCTTACCACTGCTTTCAAAGAACCAGCAACTTTCTTCCGGTTGTACCCTTTAAAGCACTTCACCCTCCAAACTTCCATCCTTTCTCATCACACTACCTATGTACTGAAATGCACTTATATTTTCTATTTCCTAACCATCCAACATCACTGTATATCCAGAGACTTTGTTTCTCTCGAAGACCATAACTATACTCTTCCCTACATTCACCTTTAGATTCTATTTCTTACACACTTCCAAACTCATTCTCCAAGTCTTGCAGTTCCCCTTCGTCTTCACTTAACAATACAGTATCATCTGCAAACTAAAGTGCGGGGAGTTTCCAAACGTTACCCTCTCATTACGGCCGCTCCAGCATCCACTGCCCTAACGTGTATTTCTTTTATAGCCCCATCCATATAAAGACTGAACAACCATGAAGACATGACACATCCCTGTTTCAATCCAACATTCAGATAGAAAAATTAACTCAATTCACTATCCACAAGCACTGCAGCCTTAGCTGCAACAACTTCCCATTTACTCCATATATTCTTTATTATTATTACTCCATCTATTATTACTTCATATATTCTTTGTTATTACTATCCATCCATCCATCATCCAGTCCTATGTCGCCCCATGAGGAGCATAGAAGCCCGGGGCTAGGCAAGTTGGTCATGAATTTTAAAATGAGTGACCAGCCTCACTCATCCCTGAGTGGCATTACATGGGCAGTAAATCCCAACCATCCCTTGGATATAAACCTACACAGGCTCAATCCGATTGGAGCGCCTTACTTACCCACTAAACCACCAGGCGCCATAATTTGGTTATATGGTTACCACCCAGCATAGTAAATGGTTTCCTGGTGTACAGGAAACCATTTGGCTTGTCACTCAGTGTAGAGTCACCCTTAGACAGAAGGATGTAGGAAAGAGCGAAGGAAAGAAAGACAGAAGAGGGAGTGTAAAGTCACCCGTAGGCAGAGGGAAGAGGCAAGAATGAAGGAAAGAAAGACAGAAGAGTAAGGAAGAGAGGAATGGGCAAACACCCAAAGCAAAACTACATCGAATGAGTGGATAGTGAGCACCCCCCTAAACCACAATTGTTATTACTATTATTATCATTATTATTTAGCACAGCCCTCTAGTACAGACATGATTAACGAGTGTTATATTCAGTCCACTTGTGGTAGGTGGGGGAGCTCACCATCCACTCATTTCAGGTACTGCTGCTCTCAGGTGTCTGCTCTTTCCTCTCTTCCATCCTTCTTTCCTTCCATCCTCTTCTGTCTTTCCTTCATTCTTTCCTCGTCCTTCTGCCTATGGATGACTTTACACTCCCTTTTCTGTTTTTCTTTCCTTCATTCATTTCTCTTCGTTCTGCCTGTGGGTGACTCTACACTGAGTGACAAGCCAAATGGTTTCCTGTACACCAGGAAACCATTTACTATGTTGGGTGGTAATCATATAACCAAATTTGGCGCCTGGTGGTTTAGTGGGTAATTACGGCGCTCCAATCAGATTGAGCTGGTGAAGGTTTATATCCAAGGAATGGTTGGGGTTTTTTGTTCACGTAATGCACTCAGAGATGAGTGAGGGTGGTCACTTTCATCTTAAATGTCAGGACCAAGTTGCCCAGCCCAGGGCTCCTACGCTCCTCATGGGGCAACATAGGATTGGATGATCGATGGATGGATTGATATCCAGTCCATCCAGCTTCGAAAATCTACAGCAAACTGAACAAATCGTATGAAAATAAGCATTAAAAAAAGAAGGAGAGGGCAATCAGATGGATATTTAATGCTGAAATTTTGTTCTACTTTTCTGCCACAGCTGACAGTGTGGATTCACACTTCCACACATCTTTCGAACAATGCATGATGCGCACCTGTCAATACTGTTTTCCAGGGGTAATGCATTACACTTTTCAATACTGTAGTTCTGTGGATCTAACCATCCATCCATCCATCATCCAATCTTATGTCACCCCATAAGGAGCACAGGAACCCCGGGCTAGGCAAGTTGGTCTTGGCATTTAAGATGAGTGACCAGCCTCACTCATCCCTGAGTGGCATTACGTGTGCAATAAACCCCAACCACCCCTTGGATATAAACCTACACAGGCTCAATCCGACTGAAACACCCACTAAACCATTAGGTGCCATAATTTGGCTGAGAATGAAAGTGAGGAGAGGCCAGGATGTGGTGGGATGATGGTGAGGCATGGCAGGCAGCACATGTACAACCTATGAAAATGGCACTGTAGACTGCTGTAGGCTGGGTATTGTAAAATGGGCATGACGAAGACTTTAATGGAAAATTTGCCAAACAAGATGGACAAGAGACAGAATATGCACTGCTCTCCTATGCCACATCTAGTGATATTAAGAACCAGAAAATATCCGCTAAAAATTGGAACTTCATGTTTTGAAACGGCTATTTTTCATGTAAATTCATTAAAAATGATGAAAATAAACACCTTGCTACAGTATATAAATATCTTCCTCCCTGATACATTTCATACTCAGTCAAGCTGCAAGTGGGTTATCAACTGGTGGAATATAACAGCTCTACTTGGAACAACTACAAAGAATTTCATACCAACAATAATATCCTACGAATCGGTCTGACAGCTTCAGGAAAAGTATCTATTAAAGAAAAGGGAGATGTGCTTTGTTTTTGTTGATTTGGAGAAGGTGGTGAAGTGGACAACAAGAATGGTGGGGATCGAGAAGTGGCTGGTTAGAGTGGTCATGGCTATGTTTGTGAGTCCTCGCACCCAGACGAGTGTGAATGGAAATTTGAGTGATGAGTTTTCTGTGAAAGCTGGCATGCATCAGGAGTCAGTTTTGCGCCCCACACTGTCATGATGCTCGAAGCTTTCACATGACTTCAGAAATGGACTCCCATGGGAGAAGTTGTATGCTGATGACTTGGTGTTGATTGTAGAGGGTGTATGGGAGGAAGAGGAAGGATTTAGGACGTGGAGAGACGGAATGGGGAATCAGAGTTTGAGAGTAAATGTGGAGAAAACAGGTGATGATATCTAGGGCTGATGGAGGTACTGTCAAAGCAGAGGGAGAGTGGTCAAGTGCAGTTTGCCACAAGGGTGTGGGAAGTAACTCCATCTTGTGCAGTATTTGTGATAAATGGGTACATAAGAGATGTACTGGAATTTGAGGTAAACTAAGATATAATGCTGATATCGTGTGTGTGGCATGCTGGGGAGAGCATGTTGAGATTGCCAGGCATGAAACGACTGATCTTGATGATGGGTCTCTTAAATATGTGGAAGAGCTTATTTTGTTTGGGGAACATGTTATGTGCTGGAGGTGAGGCTGTGACTAAGGTAAAGACTGGTTGGGAGAAGTTCAGGGAACTGTTGCCTCTCCTGACATTGGAAGGACTCTCCCTCCGCACTGTGATCTTTGTATGCAGCACATTGGGAGTGTAATGCTGTATGGTAGTGAGACCTGGACAGTAAAGGAAGAATATACTCGCAGGCTCAAAAGTACAGACACAACAATTATTTAGATGGATACGTAGTGCATCCTTGAATGTGAGGCCTAGGGGGCTAGGTTTATGACTGAAGAGTTGAGAGAAAGGATGGGACTGAAGTGTATTGGTGATGTAATGAGGATGGGTAGATTGAGATGATCTGGATATATGAAGAGACTGGAGGATGACAATTGGATGCAGAAAGTGAAAAGTGTGAATGTCAGCGGTAGGGTTGAGGCAGACCAAAAAAGACCTGGGACAAAATAATAAAGTGTGACCTCAGGGATAACGAACCGAATAGGGAGGCTGCCAGAGATTGAGCAGCATGGAGAGCCGCCATTAGGTGCCCAACGCCAATGCATGCAAGCATGTTGGAGCCTTTAAAAATGATATAGTTTTCTGAGACAACCATGCTAAAAAGCAGTAACTAACTATTCCCCAGTATTTGTCTATCACCCATAAAAATAGATGTCTCCAAATTCAGAAGCCATCAACTGAAAACTCTGAATAAATAAAATTCCTAGGCATGTTTCTTGTGTCACGGTGTCCCGGCAGAGTAAGTTTACAGTACTGTAACAACTTTTTAATGGTTAACCATATAAGTATATTCCAAAACATGATTTTAACAGACAGGAAAAGAAAATACTTTATGTAAAAATATTTGTTATTAATATGAAAAGATAGTAGTACATACAATTACTGACTTAATAATATAGAAAACTTAATCTAAGGAATATCTATGCCTTGGCAGCATGATAACCACATGCACAGATAGTTGCAATAGTATTCTTACCCTGCAATATCCAAGCATTCCAATAATCTGAATTTTCTCTCAATATTCATAAAATGCTTTACACATGCTATGCTTATGGCATTTGAACTTGATTATTTAACAATGCTGTAAAAACAGTTCTGAGTGCATTAACCTCTTCAATCCAATGTGGCATTTCTTATTTTATTCTTGCTATCTCCTAATAAATTTCTTCAGCTTAGAGACACTTTTCAAATTAGATTGGTTTGATATAATATTCATTAATTCATTCACTACAAGAGGTCTCCCAGTGCTAAATAAAATCATCAAGAGGTACCAAGAATTAAATGAAAAAAAGGTTCTCCATCCAAGGGCATTAAACTGTATATATGAGTACCAACTTGAGGTGAATTTGGTGTAACCCAATAAAACTGTGTGTAATCAGCAAGTTACTTCACTAGCCAATCAATAATTCTACAGTATTACAAAATCTGTGAATATACTGTAAATGTGTAAAGTAATCTCAGAGTTCCTTATGCTTATCATTCAACTCAGTCCTACAGTACTCTTCATGAAGTTTTTCATAATGCATCAACACACTGCTGGCTGAAGGGCGACTTCTAGGATCCACTTTTTTACAATCTTTATGTATGGAATGGGTGTAAAATCTAAAATTTCTTGCTTCCTGGTTAAGCCCTAGAAAATAATTACACACATTTGGAATTTTCCAAATGTCAACTTTTTCATCATACGGCTTCATTCCCTCCTTACTGAATTCCTTTCCCTTATGTGGCCACTTTTGTTCTGGAGCAACAAAATTCCCTTTCAGCTCTTTACTGCCACAGATAACACCAGGATCATTCACAACAGGTAATGCATCCAGGTCATTCACAATTAATTTATGTGAGGAAGCTATCAAATACTGCTCCAGGGTTTTGTTCAGTGAACTTGAATCACACATGACTCTCTTCCCTGATGGACTTTGATGCAAATAATCAATAATCTTTACATAATTTATGCAGAACCTGAATCTCTCACACAAACCAATACCAGGGAATATCTCATGGAAGTATTGAGCATTGCCTAAACGGTGGTACTCCGTCACATAAACTTCCGCTTCTAAACAAAAGCCAATTAGCTGAACAACATACTCACTTGGCCCAAGCTCTCTTAGCATTTCAAGACCATGCATAAAATCTTGGAAATATTTTCTATTGTTAATGAACACTATAGCTACAGTAGTATTGTGCCAAGTTGACTTGTAAACATGTTTTACAGCACCATAACCAATCAGATCACCAATATCAAACTTAATGATATCTTGACAAGAAAGTAAGGGCTGACATTCAGTCATCTGCCCAATTCTGAAAAAGCCATTCTTACAACTACCTGAGGAAAAATTAAAACTGACTGCCAACTGCAAACTTAACAGATACACTATATGCCAATTGGTTTTCATATCCTTAAACATTTCTCTAATGATACTATTTTAAAAATTCAAGACTTTTTTTCTCACTATTTCTACATCACATCCTTCATACTGTGGTTCAGTTCTCTGAAGCCAAAACTCTTTAGCCTTGCTATATGTTTTCTCTCTCGGTAGTATATGAATACTTAAGTCATTAAAAACATCATCATACTCAACTAATGACTTTAGACGATATTCCTTGCACAAACTTTCTGTCTCGTATATGAATTGATAACTACACTTCAGTATGCTTCCAGGTACATTTTCCACAATAGAGCTGAAACTATTTCCAATGATTACACACATTGGGAGAACAGCTGGATTCCAATTTGCCCACAAGAGATTGTTATATAACTCCTTACCGCAATGAGGCATGAAAAATATGGTCACCCCCTTCACCTTCCTCTTTCCTTCTTCATTTTCCATAAGAATTTTGAGACCAAGATGTTCCAAAACCTCAATATCAACACTAGTAAAGACAGGGTCATAAACTTCCACGGAAACATTTAATCGATCCTTAAGTATTAGCAACAGCGCTGTCTGGTACCTTGCTATCCTGCTACAAGATGGAAGGCCAATGCCATAACACACAATACCACTAATTTTAAAATCCTGTATCAATGAACTGTCACATATATCTTGAATGTGATTATCAACTTTTTTCAGACTGTTAATGAAGTCCGTATAACCCTGGCTTGACTGCAGCGCATCCTTGGCTCTAAGTATCTTCCTGAAGAAGAGGAAAACACATAGAAGGAGACTGCAACTGAGAATACCTTCTTCAACTAAGTCAATTATGTGTATAATTATAAATCCTGACTTAAAACTTAATTCACATAGTAACACCTTTATGCAATGAAGCAACTCACCAAGTCAGGAACACTTTTCAAAAAGCATGTTTTACTTTTGTTACTGATAACTTGGAATGTACAACCAGTAAGATGAACACAACACCGACCACCCTAGTGTGGATACCAATATGAAACATCAAATGAAAAAAAATGAAACAGTATGTATAGGGTACACTCACTTTCTAATCCACTGATCTTTACTGACTTTACAGTGAAAAGTTATTGACTGAAACAATAACAACTAATAAATAATACTAATAACTGTACTAATTATTATTATTATCATTACTGTATTATTACTGCAGAGGTACCATACTTAGTATTCAATTTTCAGACGTCAAATCTCTAAGGCTGGGTAAAGTAAAACATCCCCAACCTAAAACAAACCAACACTCCTTTCCACCAATCCAAGTCACACTTTTATCACATTTTATCCTTCCACCACATGCTCAATCTTCCTCCAATTAACTTCATGTAATCAAAGTTACTCAAATATTTAACCTTCCATTCTCCAAGCATTCTGAACACCCAAACCATCTCAACTTCAATCCTTCACTTCAAAAATATATTTTGTTCTATTTTGGGTATGACCAAATGAATAAAGTCAGCACAAAAAGGATGCTATCAGAAGGTTGTTTTTATTGTTCTCTGCCCCCATACAAATCTATACTTCACCAATTCATCTCTTCTACAAGTTTTCAAATCCTGTCACATAATGCATCCACTCCAAAAGCCTTTTCCAACTTTAATGTTGCTATTACTTCCCCAGTGTTCATTGCACTCCCTATACCCATTCTCCCTCTCACACCAATCGCTCTCAAAGCTCTCAATCACACCAACTCTCTTCACTGCTTACATCATCTCAATGAGGACAAACAGAAGAAAGCCAACCTGTTTAATCACTGTTTAAAACATGTACGGCTCTCTGAAACAACTGCCATGATGAAGCGATTTTGGAAAGGGAATCTGGGGGACTCTTAACCCTGCCAAAAACCCCGGTTATATGGTTACCACCCAGTGTAGTAAATGGTTTCCTGGGTACAGGAAACCATTTGGCTTGTCACTCAGAGTAGAGATCATATGGCCTCTCTACACTGAATAAATGGATGATGGGCATCCCCATCCACCACAAATTTGGGTTGTCTGGACATTGCTACTCCTCACCCTGCCCTAGAGTGAGAAAGGAGGTCCAAATGATGATGATGATGAAAACATGTAAGGTGCATGACGCTACAATCCAACTTTCTTTCTTTTCCTAAACACACGGATAAAATATATAAAGGGGGTAATACCAATGGCACCCACTAGTCTATGACTAGGGCCTGCAATTCCCAGGCATGGACTCACAAGCAGTCACTACCTCCACTCAAATCTTTATAAAACACGAACACTCTCTCCATCACATTAATTGTTTCTTGTTCCCAATGATCCTATCATCGTTTCTCTCTCTCTCTCTAGATCCACTCCTTTCACCTCCCCATTTATTATTCATCTCCTTTCAAAACAATTCTCTCCAATTTACGGTTCACTTTCTTCTAAATTCAATATCTGTACAAGTTCTACTCTCTCACATGTATAGCATATCTTCTTTGCCACACACATTCCCCTCTTCACTCTTATCAACTGCTCATATTTGTTGTTGTAATGCTTCTTTCGTTCTGTTAATTACTGTACTATTCAATTTTGTACCATTTGTTTATTTCCTCCTCCAGATTCCAAACACTTCAGACAATTTTTACATGCATCATCAAACTCTATCAAATCAGAAAGAAGAAATAACATGAGTTGCAACAGCTTCAGAGAAAAATTCCAAATGTAGTGACAGATAACAACAAATGCTAATCCCATTTTGCCTCCACTGGAGTGTACAGGCATGAGGCTTAGCCAATGTAGTTCTGAAAATTTATGGATGTGAGACCAACATAAAGCCCTTGTAGCATTTAGCATTTTTATTTAAAAAAAAAAAAAAAAAAAAAAAAAAAAAAAGAATCTGGTCACCTCTAGGCCTTGAACTGAAGCCAGAAAGCCACAGAACATTTTGATAAAGAGGCTCTATTACCATACTCAGGATCTTGTTTAAAATTTGCCCAATACAGCTTCTTCAAATATAACATTCAGTAAACACAATAAGTGTCTTAACAGTCCAGGTCAGAGGTACGACAACACTACTTCAACCTGACAAATGAGCTAACATGTGTTACACCAATAAACAGGTGTGCCAAAGGACATGAAAAATTACTCCTTCACAGCTTATTAAGAAAAGTACTGCATGAGGTACACGTATATCATGTCTAAATGCATTGCAGGGGTAGAAAGAGATGGTCTGGGCATGATGTGAGGATGGATGACGACAACTGGGTGCGGAGGGTGAGAGCTGTGAACATTCAGAGTAGGGTTGAGGGGGGGGCAAACCAAAGAAGACCTGGGACAAGGCAATAATGTTATCTCAGGGGTAAGAGATTGAATACAGAGGCTGCCTGTAGATATTATACAGGCATTAAGAATATATTTCATAACACAATGTACAGGATGTAGTGTCTGATTTCACATGATAACTGTACACAGTCTGTTGTCACAGACTATCAGGAATCCTAACATATGTTTCTCAAAATATCCTCGTAGTCCAAACAACCAAGAAACTCATGATGTATTATTCAAACACGTGGAAGCCCACAGGAGATCGATTAGACACAACTACTACCTTACCTAAACATCCTTTCGCACCTGTATATAATGGCAGAGAGAAGCCCTTCACATCAGAGAAGGAGACAGAGAATGCCCGAGAAAAATTAGGGCAGACAAAGGAGAAAGGGGAGACTGGCCGTCACGCTAAGATCGTTTGTAAAACGCTATCAAGATAACTGTACAGTAAAACTCATTAACCCAAGGGTGCTGTAACTCACCTTCGTTGATAATACATCTCACGACATTATTCTGGTTGTATTAAATAATCCATCATCGACTTCCCAACAAGTACCTCCGACCACGCTACCGAGATTGGTGGCAGCGATGGGATAAAATCTTCATAGATTTTAGGATAATGGTCATAATTGTATACAGACAAATTTCACCCTCCACAATCTCGTATGGTAATTTTTTGTCTGTCCTGTAGATAATGAAATGGGGTGTGTCTCCTATAGACTCATTTATTGCACAGTTAACTGATGCTTCCACTCTGGGAATCCAATCATCCCTATCTATCTATCTATTGCCAGACGCCTCAATCCCGAACTGGGTGGCCACAAACAAATCGCCTCCATGTCACTCTGTCCCCTGCCATTTCACTACCACGCTCCCAACTCACACCCCCCTCTCTCATATACCTCTCCACTCCATCCCTCCATCTCATCATCGGCCTCCCCCTCCCTCTCTCCCCCTCCACCTCACTCATATACACTCTCCTCGTCAATCTTTCACTCTCCATCCTCTCCACATTGTAGCACATCCAGCACTTTTTTGTTTTGTCTGTTGGATGCTGGGTGATAGGCTAAGACATTGACCTTTTTTATACTGTATTACATATTTCTTGGAAAAGTCTGAAAGGAATGAGAGAGTGTTTCTGATTGGAGATATGAATGGAAAAGTAGGGAATGAGAAGGTGGATGGAGTGGTTGGTGAGTGGGGTGTGCCTGCAGAGGTGGATGAGAATGGCAGTGCTTTAGTGGACATTTGTGCTGGGAGGGGGTTGGTGATAGCCAATACCCTCTTCAGGCACAAAATGATCCATAGGTATACATGGCGAGTGGTGAGAAGAGAGGACGGGGGAATGAATGAACGGAAGGCAATGATTGACTATGTGAGTGTGGATAAAAGGATGAGAAGATGTATAATGGATGCAAGAGTATATAGAGGTTGGGGGAGTGGACTTTCTGACCACCACTTGGTGGTGGCCAGAATCAGAATCCAAACAAGATGGAGGAAGAGAAGAAGGGAAAGACAGAAGGAAGTATGTGTTACAAGGAGGGTAGAAAAGTTACAAGAGGATGGAATAAAGGCTGAATATAGAAGGGAAGTGGAGGAGCGATTGGGTAAATATAGATTGCAGCAAATGGGGGACGTGGAGAGTGTGTGCAAGGTACTCACAGAAGAAATCTGTGCAGCATGTGAGCTGGTGTGAGGGGTGAAGAGAAGACGAAAGGGGGTTCAGGGAACAGCATGGTGGACTGAAGAGGTGAGAGAGGCTGTGGCACAAAAGAAGAAAGCATATAATGAGTGGATGAGGAACAGAGGCGACGAAGAAGCTGAGAGACGGACGAGAGAGTTATATGTAGTGAGGAGGAGAGAGGTGAAAAGATTAGTAAGAGAGAGTAAGAAGAGAGTGGATGAGGAATTTGGAAGGAATTTGAGTGCAAAGTGAAGGGAATGTAAGAAAATGTTCTGCAAGGAGGTAAAGAGAGCTAGAAAGGGTGCCAACGAAGTCAGTGGGGGTGTGAAAGATAAAAATGGTAGATTACTAGTGGAGAAGGGACAAAAAGTAAACAGATGGAGAGAACACTTTAATGAACTGTTGAACATAGAGAAAGAAAGTAATGCAAGTATAAGTGGCTGGGGAATGGCAGGGAGAAGGAGGGTTGTGAGAAGAGAGGAAGAAATCACCAGAATGGAAGTGGTGAAAGCAATGAAGAAAGTTAAAATGGGGAAAGCCCCAGGAATTGATGGAGTGTGTGGTGAAATGCTGAAGCATGGGGGAGAGATAGTAATAGAATGGATGTGGAAGGTGTGCAGATTGGCTTGGGAGGAGGGTAGAGTCCCGGAGGATTGGAAGTCAGGTATAATTATTCCTCTGTACAAAGGAAAAGGGGAAAAAGCAGTGTGTGGTAATCATAGGGGCATTTGCCTTCTCAGTGTAATAGGAAAAATATATGGTAGGATACTTATTGACAGAGTTAGGGAAATTACTGAGGAATTAGTTGGAGAAGAACAAGGAGGTTTTAGGAAGGGAAGAGGTTGTGTAGACCAGATATTCATTCTTAGAT